>JAAAKL020000077.1:0-43927 GCA_010016065.2 Carybdea cf. marsupialis auct. non (Linnaeus, 1758) | reverse complement strand
CGAAGGTGCATCTTGTATCGAAGGTGCATCTTGTATCGAAGGTGCATCTTGTATCGAAGGTGCATCTTGTATCGAAGGTGCATCTTGTATCGAAGATTCTTCTTGTATCGAAGGTGCATCTTGTATCGAAGGTGCAACTTGTATCAAAGGTGCATCTTGTATCGAAGGTGCATCTTGTATCGAAGGTGCAGGGGTTGAAGATCTTCTTGTGACAGTCTCATTTATCTCATTTTAAAATCACAAAACATTATTATAAACGTTCCCTTTAAACATACTTTCTATTACACTTAATTCTACCACCAATCATGGGGGTTCTTCTCCGATAATTTAGTGAGGAAAGTCCCTTACATCATAACATGGCTTCACATCTTAAAAAGAGATCAAAATGCTAGAAACAAGTTATGTTTACAGGACATGTTCTGCTGGGAACCAGTGATCATTACAATCCCTACGTCTGTCCCACAAATAATCCTATCTAATCCATTGTCTCAAAATAGACATAAACATGGGCTTTACAGCAGTTTAAGGACAGTGATCTTCTTGAAGGCAATAGCACTCGACACCAGAAACCAGGAGCCAATTAAGATGTAAATTGCTAATGGACATAATAGTTGAGCAGTGGTATGACGGAATTAGCAGATTAAACCAACAAGATGCAACGTAACAGCTTTCTACCAAGACAAAGCTGTTTTCCGCCGTGAAGTTTACTGAGTAGGATGCGAGCAGAATACGAAAATGATCCTCCAACAGGCACTGCATTGACGACTCAAAACAGTGCATGGACTTTAAAGTGAGGCGGGTGTGCATCGGAGGGATATAGGTTGACAAATAAAATTATCGTGTGTTCGAGGGGCACGTTAGATAAACAATAGGTTTTGTATCTAGAGAGAATAATTTTTAAAGCTCAAGAATTACAACGAGTAGAGGAGGAAGCACAACCCTCTAAAAAGGGAAACGCTGTTATTTACGTCAACCTTTTTGACGGTCGTATTTTGTAATGACCTATACGTTGAAAACTGCACCAACTCAATAGGAATCTTGCATGTGCCTTCCTGGTCCTCAATATATCTGCTTTGTACGGAGAAGTTGTAGTTACTTGGGCAATTGTAAGATTCTCGATTCGCATAAGGAATTATGATATCCAGAAATGACCCTGTTATAACTGCCTACACCTCATGTCGGGTGTGATAGACGAGCACAATACTTCTTACGAGCAAGGTAATCTATTTACAATAGGAGCTTTGAAACAGGTACACTCAGCACATTTAATGTTATCCAATTAAGGCCGTCTGGACTGGCGACCTTTACTTCCCTACACAATTCTTTTTACAAAATAGGCAAAACTGCTAAAGAGACTCCACGCGACCCTAGTCTAGTTCCATTAGATAAAACATCGGTCTAGGTACCGATAGTTTCTAAGATCTATCGATAGAGTACTCCTAGGTGTATTACTGTCCCAATGCTTTTATTACTACAGCAGAGGAAAAGAAAATGACACGTTCGTTATGATCGGTCAAGCTAAATGTATTAACGCCGCAGGAACGAGGAATCACAAGTCACAGCAACCGGGTAAAACTTTGGATGCTTATTATGGTGTCCCCTCCCCTCATTTTTGGTATTTCACCAACAAGACCCGAATAACTTTCTTTACGAACCGGTCTTCTGACAGAAGATAAAAATAATTTTAATTGAAAGTCCATGGCTTCACTCTCCAAATGATTTCATTTTGTTAATGATCTGTTTGATCTGAAGTGTTGCAATTGACAACATTGGTGACATTAGCGTTTGCATACCTAATAGAAAGTGGCACTACTTTCCGACATGCTGTCACATCAAAAAATATCTAGGAATAGAAAAATTGGCCTCTTTCATCACCGCACATC
The DNA here is from genome assembly GCA_010016065.2 of Carybdea cf. marsupialis auct. non (Linnaeus, 1758). NCBI lineage: Eukaryota > Metazoa > Cnidaria > Cubozoa > Carybdeida > Carybdeidae > Carybdea > Carybdea cf. marsupialis auct. non (Linnaeus, 1758). The sequence goes on along the minus strand of JAAAKL020000077.1, from coordinate 42,044 downwards.
CGGAAATTGCTTTCAGATCTCTGAGGGTGCTATGTAGAAAACTAAACAGAGTAGAGTAACTCGAATATCCTGATTTAACGACTCCGAAGAATGATAATCTCTATCTACTTTTCTTATTTCGTGTGGCGTTTGTTAACAAACGTATTCAACGCAACACAGAGCAGAATTTGCAGAGTCGTAGTCCATCCGTGACCACTGCTGAGGTAATGTAATTTATTCCCTAGTTAGTCTTACGCAATTTATCGTATTTTCTTGATATTCTCACATGTCAAATGACGTCCCTACTGCAGAAGAAGAGAGCTACAAAACTTAACAGTATATGCGGTGATAGAGAGAAAGATGCAGAAGAAATTGTACCCCATCACGCGATTTGTACCCAAGACACTTGACCTCTGTCACTGGGGTGGTTATGGACCACAAGTGTGACATATCATACTTCAAATGGTTTTACTGTGTAGACACAGCACTACTGCTCCTAAGATATCATAACAGAGCACAGCTCTTTCATCCTGCTTCCTGATACGTTTCTACCGCAGACCTTTCCTCTTTCAGTTACCCATGTAGGTCCATGCGATTCGGAATGTCCACAATTAACTTTCTTTACTGTTGAGTACAGCACAGTATTTTTTACTACTCTTGGGCAAACCACTCAATAAAGATCATGTTTCCCCCCTTCTTAAATTACATGTCCATCATTGACAGATCGAGGTCGATCTCATACCACTTTAAGGCAAGTAACGCAAAGGAGGAAAATAAACGATGCTGCAGTCACAAATACAAATTTTGGGGGCCACAACATTTAAAGCAACTCACATAACCGTTTAATAAAATGAGCAATCAAATGAACTGCCTTACAGTACTAGGGCTCTGTCTTGTTGACACATTGTCTAAAAAGCCAAACAGTTCTTGTTAACGTAAGTTATCCTAGAATAGTTACTGATAATGATAATCTGATATACGTGCATATGAAATTACGAAGTACGTAAAACGACCAAGTCAAGAAAAATGCTTATTTCCTTCTCCATCCGTAGTTACTTGGCAAATGAAAAATGTCCTAGTCCAGAGGAATTCTCTCTTTTCAAGATGCGTCTCACAACACTGCCATGATTAATGGAGATTTTTACTATTCATAAAAAACGATAGCAAACTAAAAATCTCTGTTTAAGAAGAAACAGAGGCCACGCTTGAATGATATCTCGCGAGGAATATGGAGGTGTTCTTGTTGTAGAAGTGATGGGCTGTAGGAAAAAGTTGCACAAATCAAGAATCTTGAAGTGGTGAATATTTATGACCAACTGCAACTACTTTCATCTATGGTGAAGTAATTTAGTGAACGAGCTAAACACGAAATTGTAGGCCAATAATACTGTTCTTTTCCCCTTCTTCGCCGAGGCCGGTATTCCTGAGCTTAACGTGAAGTACCGTCAAACAGATGTGACGATACGTCATGTTACCGTTCGTTAGATTTGGATATAATGACATTGAAGCAAACGTTAGGATTTTCAACATACCGTCAAAAACACAAAAATTGGGGTGCAAAGTTACCGACACTCTCGACAGAAAATGGATATCATATGGAATACAACACCGAAAGTCCGATTCTGATTGACATCGCGTGTAATAAAAGAATTCATATAAAAACACGAGACCGCTTGTTCTGCTTACGGAGATGGCATGAATGTCTCTATGAGCACATGTGCTTCAAAACTGTCCTAATTTTGCGATTGGTTTTGAACAAACTCTAAAACATTGATCGTCTAAAAGGTTACGGGAGACAATCGGCAAACAAACGATCGTCTTAAATGAACGAAGCAGAAAGGTCATGTTAATTACGTCACCTCATACAATTTAAGCATGTGTTGATGGCACCAGGTACTCTGTGTTCTACGTACTCTTGTTACATGGTTCCAGATTGTTTAATGAAGAAAACACGAATAAAATATAAGCGGGAAAGTGGGATGAAGGTAACTGTTGTTCAAGAAAGATCACTTAAACCTGCGACCGATAGCCAGGTGGGATTTACTTAGCATATGCAGTTGAAGCTGACGTCTTTTGATATGTCGTCGCATAAAACTTAGTAACACTATATTCCCTTTTCGGCCGAATCACTAAGACGAACGAGAAGACTTAGTCTCATTCATGTGCAAAACAGGGTACGGCAATCTTTCTTAATGTCAACGAATCCCGAGGACTTTAAAAAGAATATGCTGATGGACTCAGGATTGGCGTCAATAAGGAGACAGCAGTGGAGAAAGGATTGATAAATACTGCTTTATCGTATGAATATTCAGTGTGTGAACATAAAAAAACCATGATATCGCAACAGTTTGTACGTGATATGGCATTATTTTCAACGCGTCCTGGTTAATAGAATGGGTTACATTAACAAGAGACAAATCGAAACGTCGGCATAAAAGGCTCTAAAATCACGTACCCTACATTATAGAGTGAAAACTGAAAAATCTTATTTCCATTTTTCTGTTACCATGTTTTCATTTCATGTTTTCTCTTAAAAGCACTTTTGAAGTAGTGTTCAAAGATAGTGCACCAATTTTGATTCAGGTGGTAAATATACTTGACATACTCAATAACAAGATTGTTTCTCTTAAAATTGTAAGGTCGTCTTAGAAGCACCTTCAAAACCACTCGTTTAACTCCAGTGTCTAATTTCATGAAAGACACCACGACCCTTCCTCCGAATCCTAAACACAGATTGCGTCGATCTGTTTTCCTTAATAAAACTGAAAATAAAAATAAAACTCCTAATTGTTTCGATCTACTTACCAGCATATCAGGCAGAGCTCTTCAGTTGCCATCAACAGTCCAAGTTAAGCTTCGCAATATGATGAAACATGAGATTGAGAAACAGCTGAGCTCGTAACACTCCTTTTAACGTCCTGACGTGACGATCGTGAGATGGTACACTCAGTACAAGTGACAACCGTCGTCAAAGCCGTGCTGCTATTTACATGCGAAGTGACTGTGTATAACTCATGACTCTACGGCTTTACTGTTTTAATCCGATACTAACACCGTTTGTCACTTAATAGCATATAAAATCATAAAAAAACTTGCCTTCCACCGAACGCTGGTCGATCATATGGTGTTGGACGCACTGACATGAGCGGTTTCAGCTTGGGTCCCACTACATACTTAATATCAGCCTTGGAACTCTTGAAGATTTCTATATACCTAGAAATAAGGAGCAGAGCGAAGATTTAATGACTTGACCAGGTTTTTATGGTTTTCAGATTTGCAGTTAAAAATGATTAAATTAAGTTATTCAGCGAAAACTTTTAAAGTTCTTTTGCATGTGAAATGAGCTCAGAGGTGTTTAGCAGATCTTACAGTCATTCTCTTGTCCAAAGTCTATTCAAGACAGGCTTACCTGTTGTCTATCAAATCCAATTACACAGGAGATCAGAGAAGTGGCTTTGTCTCGCAATTAAAATAAACGACCACTACGACCATGTGTAAAATACAGAACGGACTTAGTAGATGTGCTGACTGAGTAGAACCTCGTGGGACCTAGGTCTACAATATTCAGAAACTCAACAATTGAAGACCAGGTGAGCTGCGTCCTTACAATGCCAAAGAAGCATTGTTTCTTAACTTTATGATGAGACAAGGCAACTAAGCCTGGGATGAAGCAGGTGTGATCTTTTCACAAAAATCTGCAGTCCTTGAACCTGGTTGGTCATTCATCAGTACATTAAATACGGTTCTTCATTCGGATGGACTGCAATTCAAACAAAATGAAATATTCAACGGGTTTACATTAAGCTTCGAGCAAAGGGCTGCTTTAGCAAACCTCTGTATCAGATTTTGTTCGCTCCTTGACCGACAGATTTATTTAGGCTGACTTCAAACAGCAACGATTTACATCATGGTGCAATAACTTGAAGATATCAATCATAAATCAAATCCGGCTATTTGTTATTTCGAATTCTTGAGTGTCGTAATGTGGCACGACAAGGGGAACAATTGTGTTAATATAAGAAAATATTGTAGATAAGACAGCCTTTTCTCTTTCCCTTCCCTCTAGAGATGCAAAGTTTGAAATCGGCAATAAACTAGGCAGCCAAAAAGGTATGTAAATTCGAAAGTATACAATATACCTTGGGGGAAATTTCCTACATTAAGCGGTAGAGAACGTACCTTGGCACCTAATCGGAGCTGAACAGAGTAACTTCTTCAACTTCTTTGAAACCAAACTTTGTCTACACCGAAATACATGGCACTAGGAATCATCCCTGGGTTTTCCCAACAAACGTTGAACAAGGGTTTTCGATATGAAATAGTTCGCAATGGTTGCTCCTGTGGACTGCCAAATAAGTCTAACCTGTCTTCGATCACACAAAATGTCCTTTTTGAGAACATACTTTCTTTTCCGACTACGCTCCAAGGTAACGATTCAAACACTAACAGTTTCCATGAACCTCCCGAATTAATAAAATGTAAGCGAATTGATAAATGATTAAATACATGCTAGTGAACATTTATACTGCTAAAACTACATAACACGAGACACGCACAAAGGCAAACAAACTATCACACAAAGAATGGCGAGCAGTAAAAAATGAAAACCAGATAAGCATTCTTAATAACAAATCAAACCAATAAAAGACGAGATGGCTGAAGACAAAATATACGTTAGATGTTAGAAAATTAGCAGTGAGGTGAGAAGTGGGATCAAAAATTAGGAACAACACACGTATGCGATATTTGGGAATTGACAGTAGGGTGGCAAGAAGGAGTAAAAAAAAGGGATAATACATACTGCTAAAAGTAATGTGATCATAAGGCATAAGAAAATTTGATATGTGATGGCCGAAATGGCCTGGTGCTTCAACTGTTTACTGATGGATGTGCCGAGATGTCACTTTAGTAAAATCAGTCAATACAGGTTACGATCTCATGCTACTGGTGCTTAAAAAACCAACTTCTCTATTTCGAGACATGTTTTAACAAATGATGGTTATAGCTTTGTAAGGCAATTTATATTGAATTACTGACTTCTGGCATGGCGTAGTAATTACGTCCTACTCCTCAGGCCCTTTAAAAATGTATGCCCCTAAAACAGAACTGGAGCGGTGAATGAAGGCCACGCAAATGGGTATGGACGTCACGTACGGAGAATTCTGCTCTCCTGTGCTCAGCTAAGTTTCATACGGGGGCACAAGTAATAATTGAAAATGTATGAAAGGAACCAAATACCGCCTTCCGAAAGGGCAGTGCTGGAAGGTGTTGAACGAAGAGTGGAGATAAGTGATGCACTGAAATGTAATTAAGAAGAGTGTGGCAATAGCAATAAAAGCAGAGAGTTCGAAGAAACGTAATATAAACTTACATGAAGAAATATAAAGTTCATCAAGTCAATGAAGACAGATGGATCATCTGAAGTAGAGGAGTTAACAGCTGTGAAAGAACAACGATATTGTAAATGGAAAGTACGAACTTTTCAGAACATTTTATGAGCAGTTTAATAGCCATGTGAAAGTTTGTATAAAAGTAATAGCCAGTATTCAAAGAGAGTGATCACATAAACAGAGAAAAGGCTAAAAACTTGCCTATAGAAGATTTACATCCGTCAACGTTAGTCACATTTCGATAAATGTGACTAACGTTGTGGGGGAAAGGAATCATTTAAAAGGGAATAGGATGCATTCAGTACTTGAATCCTGAAAGAGAATGAAAATCCACGTCTACCTTACAAGTTTCTACAAATAGTCAGTTTATGGAGTTAAGAGGAACAATACTGGAATTGAAGTGGTTTACAACGCCCGCCGTGATTTCTCTCATATTCACTAGGAAAGGGTTACCGCCGGTGAAATGGTAGGCAGGTGAACGCTCGTGCACTTTAACCAAAGATGGAAATTCACATGTTACTTTAACCAACTCAACAATGAAGCCCAAACCGACCAACGTGCTTGTAGAGATAATGAGGAAGAGGTTCTTGATGATTTTACCACGTGACTTGTTTACGCAACATCACAATTCTGTGCTTGACTAGGGTACCCTCACTCCAACCTTTAATTAAACAATAACATCGAGCTGTGCTTCACGAGCTGTGCTTCACAAGCTGGGAGTCCTGCGCATCCACGCATAGTCTGTCCACTTTTACGCCTCCATTCCGCTCGATCTATTAGACATGCTGTTAAAACCATGGCCTTCAGCTTGGTCAAAAAACTATAACGCGAGGCATCTGTAATATGGGCGACTTACAAAAGATCCAAAAGGTCGATAACTCTCGCCCCTTTTTCTACATTTTGTTGACTCAATGATTCTAAAACAGTCGCAACAACGAGAGCAGCTAACTAGATTTCAGCGTAATAAGTGGAACAAAGGACAGGGAATGTCTTGCTATTAGCTCTGTTTAAAAATTTTGTAAGTGGATTATCAAACCACAACAGCTCTTGAAGGGCACAAAATCTGCCCCAAGCGACACTTCTCTCACATGGTTGGCAAAGGGCGAAAGATACGCTCCTCACAGTTGAAACATAGTGAGTGCTTTCTAACGAAATCGAAAAGGAGTAGAGACAAAAACTTAGTCCTTCGTAATCCGACGGAAATCGCGTGTGCTGGGCGACTATTTCCAGTGATTCACATAAATGGAGTCAGCCATCTGAATAGAGCGAACTGAGCTGATTTATGTAAGAAAAGCCTTACTGTTTCTGTGTGTGAAGATAGCAAGGGTCTGGTTGTAATAGAGGACTAACCATAATAGCAAACGTTCAGGGAAATAAAACTTAATATTTCACTTCTAAAGAATAATGCAACTAAGGGTCTGATGGTTGAATGAAGTCCTAGCAAGCGTCGAACGAGGGAACAGGCCTATCTTCCATTTGCTAATTCTACTCTACAGTAAGCGCTGAGATCACGTAGACGTACCAGAAAAACAACACTCTATCTGCTTAAATCGTGACTTTTCTAAGAAAGGCGAAATCACTTCAAAGAAATCTCTCGAACAAACCCCATATTTTCAATGTTGTAGCTCGACTGTCCATGAAGGGGGTACTAAATGATTGATAGTAGACCACTCCTATAACATTTATCTTCTTGGGGCTATCAGCAGAAATTCACCTGTCATCATCCCAGGCTATCTTTAACTCTTGATGTTACGTATCATAGGTCACGTAATGGTACGCCTCAATCTTGAGCCCAATTGCTCCCATTTCAAAGTAGCATAATATCACCAGTCGAAACCAAGCAGCACTTTCACTCACGTTCGTACTGCATCAAACTAATACCAAGAGAGCGTCTCAGTCAGAAAATAGGTTACATCATAGCGACAGTCAGGCCATCAAATTTGCAACAACCCCCACGCGCAGCTAAAACGATGCCTGGGAGTTACAGCTGATATTTACGTTAAGCTGTTGAGTGAGCAGATGAAGCCTAAGTACATCTCCCCACAGCTGTTTCACGGTAGTAACATTTTGAGGAAGTAAGTTATTACCTTTCGGCGAAGAGTATAAATTGGTATACAGCCGACTTGCTCGAGAGAGCACGTCCTTTCTGAAGAACACCAGCCAAAAATGCAGAAGAGTGTCTTTGAAGTGCGATTAATATTTGTGATGAATAACATAACCTTTCCAGAGAGACATAAGCATATACGGTGGTTATTGGAAGATGCAGTTGTAGGTGCTTATGAGGTATAAAAATTAGCTAATTCTTAAGTCGGGCCTGTCTTCCGCTGCTCGGTAAAAATTCACGGCGGATCTCCACGAAGTTTGTAACAGCTGCAGCAGGGGTAAGAAATCTGACGACCGTCGTGCGCCCGACGAAAAGTAGAACTAGCTTCTAATTTTGAACCGTTCTTTTGGGGCAGAGGTTGCCTTCGCTCTTCGGGAACTTTATCAATAATCCTCCTTTAAGTCTACTGGTAGGGATTCGCCATAAGAACTGAATCTAGGCTCGTGCTACTATCTGTTCTGGAGCCACAACAGTGAAAACACTATGGTTGGCTTGAAACAATGCTAGGGTATCACATACCTTAGACGTTAAGTAGGTACTCGCGTGTCATCGAAGTTCAATGCGGTATGAAAACAACCTGGCACAAGTATATATCGAATCAACGAAACGGCGGGCTTTTCAAAAAGAAGACGGGAGAATCTACTGGCATAGTTAGCCATGACAAAACCTTGTTTGAATGAACTGAATACATGATAACAAACACACTTAAACATGGACCTTTGATAGATTAAGTGGCTCACTAGCGTGTTGTTTTGCAACTCGTGCATCACTTTTCTTCACATAATAGCATGATAACAAGCATGTAATGTGATGGGTGAGACATGTTCTACTGTTAAATACTTTTCGGGTTCTAATGTGCATGCCTGTTCGTATGGTCGCAGATCTTAGGCACACATTGCGAGCGCCCACGCAACTCTGGGCGGCAGAAATCACCATGATCGTATTGCATCAGTATGACACCGTCACCTAACAATAAAATCCCTTACCAACAAACGACAAAAACATGATGTTTAGGGCCTTGGGAAAACGGACCCATACGGCTCCTGATGTCATTAAAGCTTCTAAAACCTCAGCATAATTTATGTTGCGATTACTGTCATCCAATGTCTTTAGTATATCTCTTACGGTGTGATACCCTCTTTGCCTTTAGGAGGTGATCAGATCTTACATGCCTTTTTACACAGGACGTTATTACTTCTTGAGGAATACCTCCGATACATCTTCAAGTACGACGGTTGTACACAGATAGGCGGAATAAAAGAACTACTTGTTGCTCACGGTCCACGAGTGCACTACATCTACCTAGTGGGATGCTCTACGACAAAGAAAACGAAAGGCACTCGCCTAGCCACTGTGTACCAGAGAAAACAGCTTAAATACCACAAAGAGAAAACCAACTCACGAAGATATCGTGCTGAAGGAGATGGGTTATTCAAATCCAATGTAACACGACCTCGGCGATTGCTTCATATATAGCATGTTCGTGGCCTACAGTTTAATCAAGAGTTTTACTGTTCAAATAGATCCGATAAGTTTGCCGGAAGTGAGAGGTTAGAGCTGCTGAAAGTGGGTGACCACGATGGTGCAAAAACAATAACATAACTAAGACAAATAAACATAACACTAGTACAATAAGATATTGCTGAAAGAATGTTATGTTAAGGTAAAAAAACCCCCGTAAAACAACGCGAACGTTTCCTCTAATAAGCACTCAGATTTTATCTGGCGCCCGGGATCCAGTATGCACCTGCCTTTAAAACACCACCTATTGACATCTTATCTTTACGCACTTTTCGTCAAATAGATTCCCTTAAAAATATCCCACTAAAATTCAAATTTTTTAAATACGACGAAGTTGGTATCAGATACGGTGATTTCTTTGGAATTTCTGATCTTTTTTGACAAAATATTTTATATATAAATATTAAATACGTATTCTATCAAGTACCCCAATAATCAAAAGGAACGCCTAAGTGCTTATTAGAGAAACCTACTTTGAAGGGATGGTTTATATATGAAGTTGCAGTGACAGTATGTACTTGCAGGTTCTTCGACGGCAAGATGAACTGATCTACATTCACAGGTTTCTTTACAGACACCAGACGGATAAACAAAGCGGGATGATAAAATTCCACACATCTGAGGTTTTCCCTAAGAAGACGAGACTTTTACTCTTGCATACCATGGGGCAGGTCTGCATTACCTGAAGCTATGTAATCATACGCCAGATCGTTTCAGTATTCTTGGTAAAAATTTCGATGACATAAATTTCGGACCGGTAGTTTTGTTAATAAAAATCATCTATACTTTTAATTCCTGCTTTAATCGATTTTCGTTTCTGAGAGCTGAGTGACGTGTCTGCATGGAAAAAGAGAGATTCTTTAATGCTTTTCTTTTGCGAAGTTATATCCAATTTTCCCGAACAAGATCAAAAATAGCACCCCAAATTGAAACCAGTGAATTATGGTTCCCTAGCTTCTACAGCAGGCGATACATCTCACGAGGGTCTACGAACTTGTGGAGGAACTACGAACTTTTTAGAGCAAAACGTTTAAATAGGGAAACATAACAGGCACCTCGCATACACTGAAACAACATTTGATGCCTGATGCTCGAAGCTACCTGCCCTTCTTTCACAAACGGAAGGCTGGAGGTTCTCGCTGTCGAATATCGTCAGAATGAATATGCAAGCACTTTTAGTCCTAATCAGCAACAAATCAGAAACAGTTGAAGACAAAAAACTCAAAAAAATATATTAACAAAACAAAGACGGGCAAAGGAGTAATAACAAGGATTAGTGGAAAACAACAACAACAGTAACTGCAAAAACAGCACATCATATACATACAGTAGCAACAGGAGGCAACTACAGCAACATTTAGAAGATAATCAATCAATAGTAACACCAAGGTACAGCACACAAATCAGATCACGTTCAAGAAGTTGACAATCCAATGAAGTTTAATCACACAAAACAATACCTATAAACGCTAGCATGAATACAAAGTTCTCCTTTCAGAGAAAAGGGCAATTGCACAAAAAGTATTATAAGAAGAGAAAATAGGTGTAAATGCCAGCAATCGCCGACTAAAAACCAGTAAAAAATCCAGTGAAAACCAGAAATAAGACTGGATTGATCCAGTCTGGAACCAAAACCTCCCACCTGTGCCCTATCTTTTCTTTGTGCTTTTGCAAGGCCTTCTCTGCTTCTTGGGGTGAAGTAAACTCTACGAATGCATCCCCCGTACACCTCCCGTCTTGATCAAGAGTAATCGTTATCCCGTAGGGGACAATCTCCAACCCTTTGAATGGTTAAGAAGGATAACAGCTGACCCGATTAGACAAGGAAAACATTGGACAACCCTTCAAAGAGAACAACGGCAATGATTAAGGCGACGTGGGAAATGACAGTTGAATAGTTAGACTTGCTACTTGGGTTTGGGTGGGTAGAAAAGGAGGGAGGGGGAGGGGAGGTGTATAGCTGATTATAAAAAGGTAATACCACACACTCCCTCACCTGTCGACGGTGTTGGATATCTCGGTAAACTAGAACGTTGTACGACAGGCCATATTGCATACATCAGGTGCGGGAAAAGCTTACCAATAGAAACGAACTTCCTATGACGGACAGTTTTCTCGTTCGCAAAAAACTGACATCCCTTCTCCTCCCCTGCTAATATAAGGCCTCGCCATACAATATCTGTACTTGGCCATTATACCATCCCGTCAAACCTTTTTAAGTTAACAGTCATTACTAACAGAGCCACATCGTCTTTCGTAAACAAAACAAGCTCCATGAATTTCAGTTTTCTAGACCTGGTTGAAAAACGGTGAAGAACACTGCTTTCTTTTACCCTGCAAGTCTCTTGACGGCAGTTAGTTATACAGGAATCCGTGTTTTTGAGATCCGGTACATAATTCAATTACTTAAGCAGTACTTCATAATAACATGAAGCGGTTCACTCATTTGTCATATCCTACCCCCAAAAACTATTTCACAGCAACAGGAAGTCCATCATTGGCGAGAGCAAATTTTACTCCCCGATACTCATTGTCAAGAAGTTTTCTTTACGCTCATAAGCAAAGGAACTCTAATTTCAAGGGCTTTTTGTGATTACCTTAATTCTATGGACGTGCTACAAAGAATATCTGTATGCAAGCGTCATTCCTCTGGGCTGAAGCCTCATCGCTAGTCCATTAGAAACCAATGTACGAGACCTCCTTACAATATTGAACTTGGAAGCCACACTGTAGTATTATAGTACTGTAGCATTGTAGTGCTGTAGCATTGTAGTACTATAGCATGTAGTATTGTAGCACTGTGAATACACTACCAGATCATGCAATTGAACATGGGTTGTTTTTCTATTGCATTGTACTGAGGTGATGCTCAAGGCAGACAGACAGACAGTTGTATTTTTTTCTTCTATTTTGCTGCCAAAAATTTAACTCATCAGCACCATGGAAACATGAAACAAAAAGCCGTGCAACAGTTTTGAGTATCAAACACATGGGCAATCTTCCTCAGCCAGGATTGCCACTTAGGTAGTGAATCTTTCTTAATATATCCGCGCGGTTTCATCCCCTTGTCGGGTTATGGCTCATTCACTAAACCTCCATGCGATCTGTCTGCAGGGGCTTCGATCAAGGGGAAAAGGATTAAGAATGGTTGAGAACCATTACTGCAAAACTATTCCCTCGCAGTTACATTGCATAATTGGGCAATGGAAATAACAAATATACCTACGTGGATAGTAAACTACTACCAAGAAAGCAAGACTACTAAAAATACCATATACCAAAGAAGCGGCTACTGCAAAAAAGGCTTAAAGGGTAGTTACTCTTCAAATATTCCTAAGATCGGATCTCCCAAAGCTTCTCAATCGTAAAGGATGTCCATTTTCATATGGTGTTTTGGAAAGCAAATATTGACTACTGTCTGTCAAGGTTTCATTATGCCCACAGAGCTTTCTGTCAGATACGATATAGGGGATGCAAACTTGTTAAGCTCTTTTTATTAAATGTTCCTGGAGCTCAAGCTGCAAAAGATCTATAGCATGACGTATTGAGGGTACGTTAGTTGTCGTATTCCAATAATCTGACTTATGTGTTGATATAACGTAAGACTGTAAAAAACCAGATAAAGTTTATGACATTTTCTTTCATTTTAGCCTGAAACCCTGTATTTCACTACCCCCCAATAAAACAACTATGGGAATATATTCAAGGGTTTCGGGGCTTACTCATGAATAATTGGCATGAAAGTTAACCGAGTCTTGACAGTATATCTCTTTCCATATTTGGAATCCCATAATGTTATACTACGGAATATGTCGTCAACCTTAGTACTTCATACTCACGTAATACTAATGCCTTCCTAATTCTATTTGCATAGCCTTTCGACAGAAAAATGCATTAAGGAATTGAATTTTAATTTGTGCGGTTTGTTAACGGATCTTGAAATCATATGGCTTATTGGCTTCCTATCTTACTGTAGACTGCATGTACATAATTCTGCAACGAATTGCTCTTTAACAAGGCATAATTTTTAGGCTGTAAACCATAGAAAAGTCAATGCGTTTGTGGGTATAATAACGATTAAGCGACCTATACCCAGTACGGGCTCGCATATGCTACAAAATGGAAAAAACGTCCATCAACGTGTGCATGGGCGCATGAACATACGCTCTTGTTGGACGGCCTAACTGTTGAGCATTGTTTACATAAACAACTAGATAAAACGGAAGCATAAACATGTAAAGAAATAAATATTCATTTTATCCTTCCAAACCACCTGTAGAAACAACGATGACCACGACAGCAAATGCCTATCACGCAAAAAATAACCAAAACAAGCAACATTCCAGTCCTTTCCACAAAGCAAATACTTACGAACGCCCAAAAACAACAAAAGGGATGCATTTCCTCCGCTCCAACGCTTGTTAACGTTACTATCCTACGTATTAGCATTGCAACCTACGTCCTTTCTTATTCAAGTGAATTTTATCCCGATCTAAACCATGGAAATCTATCCATGCACTATTTAGCAGTGCAGCGGAAACGATATTATCTTAAGCAAGGCTATAAATGGTTAATCAGTCTAAAAGAAACTTTTGACATGCAGTGCCTAGTTAATGAGAAGATACGTTTTACGCTCAGCTATCATATTCCTAACCGCTGGGTTGATGCGAGGAAACGGTTGCACGAAGTTTCGGACGAATGCCTCTTGGGCTGTCTTACTTTTAGGCTGGTTTCTCCCTACAATCTATGCATTGGGAATGTTTTGAAGCACATTTAGCAGTCTCTCAATTCGCGGCCCCTGATGATTATAACAGGCTAACTAAAAAATAACGGGTAGTTGGGCCATCGAAGCAATGCTCGTCAATATAATATACTCGGCGGGCAATCATGCCATTGGGCGACTTCTACCACTCCGTAGGGCCGCCCCTCGGATCCTGCTTAGAAGACATGCTACATTCAATCCTTGTCAAAAGCCTGATCAGTGATAGAAATTATAAGTAACGATTCTCTACAGCTGTCTGAAACTTCAAACGTGGCAAGAAGAAAGCGAACTCTAGCTCATACCTTGGAGATATCTCTTCGTCCATTTCAAAGTAAGTTAAGTTTAAAATTTCTTGAAAAGGCTGATCATCAAGCTATTCTTACAATCGACCTACGCAGAAGCTTCGCAGGGGTACAAGTATTGATCAAATATAAAACGTTTTTGAATAGTAGGTGGCACGCTAGTTTGTTTTGCGAATTAATAACTGCCATAAAAACAATTCAATGTAATGAGATATATTTATATTTATATTGGCGCGTAAAGATACGAATATAATAAATATCAAGAAATCACCTGTATCCGCACACATATTTTTAGATTTAAGCAACATATTCTCCATTAGTAGCATTTTCCCCCTATCAATCGAAAAAGTGAAGTCTCCCTGAGTATATTGGCCTCCAATTACAGTTGCATTTTAATAACGCTTGGTTGATATGGGCAGAATCTATACCTTTACCATGCCTAGCCTCTTATACGAGTATACGTTCACTCACCTGCAAAGAAACCTGCAATGTCTTGTTTGGAGCAACCGAATGGCAGGCCACGCAGGCGCACAACTGCGTCACCAGGTTCTCCACTGTTCTTTGGGTTAGCTTTCTTTATCACCCATTCCATTTCTGTAAACTTGCTGGAAAATACTTCAATGTATCTCTTTCCCATGTGCTCATTGTTATGACCAAGGGCCCTTTGATAAGAAGAGTTCATTTTCATGTTCTTTCTTAGGTAAGAATAGAATGCGCTACACATGGTAACTAACAGTCAGATACAGAATGACGACAAATATCCTAAGAGTACCACAAACATTTTACGAAATAAAGGCGAACTGAAATATGAAATGGAATTCACTAACAGGTTCCAATGAACGAGCTCTACTTCTGCAGGGGTATGCAATACATTTATCTTCTGATCTGTTTGACAAACGATTCTATCATCCGTCGAAAAAGAACTCCTGATTGTCTTGGGCAGTTCGTGGCAGGTTAATTCCTGCATGTACTCAGTGTACAGAGGCCCACTGGTACAGAATAGTGACCGAGGTTTGGGCCTTACGTTTGCAAGGAAGAATAGAAATATTGAGCCAAAGTCTCACAGGTATTCTATTTCTTGTAGCAGTTAGTTATCGTTCCCTGAGCTTTGCCGTGTAGTTCAAAAATGGGAAGTGGAGCTATGATAATAAAAAAGATTGCTGGGAAGTTTATAAAATTCTTACTGTGTTACATCTTTCAGAAACGAACCGAGATCAAGACCTACCGATAGCTAGCTCCAAAACGACGGGGTTACTTCTATTTCTCCTCTATTCTTTGGTTGCCATCTAACAATATCCTGACATCAACGTTTTAACATTTATCGACTCAGTTCATACCATTCAGATGATAAAATTTATCATCAGTCAGACTGTTTACCACATTTCCTTACAAAGGTAAGGTGTACCAGCACTGGTACAGGACTGTAATGAAAACGAGGTCACTTATATGACAACATTGTAAACATGACGGTATTCGGGGTATTTGAAACATTGGCCTTTACATTTAATCAGTTATATTTCTTAAAATTTCAATCATGGCTTCCAGAACTATACTGGACGTTTCACTCTAAACCAATTTTAAGAGTATGTCAGAACTAACATTTCTTGTTCTATTATGTAAGTGCTTTATGTTCATGTAAGGGGTATATTTAAACGGAGACTTCAGCGGCACCTAGCATACTAGAAACGTCCCAACATTGGCCATCCATAAGGCTCCAAACTTGACGCACATGACTTGCAATGGCATTAATATCTGTGCTTTGTGATCATCTAAACTCATCAAAATAATACGTACTTTTGTAGGTCTTCCTCTGATGCCAGCTCCACAAAACACTCTCCGCTAGGTCTTCCTTCTCTTGTGTAAGTGATATGAACTCCCTCTTCTCCATTTAAAACTTCCGCATCTGCAAAGGCAAGGACAGGCAAGATCTCATTCATTCTTGGAGCTGAAAGCTGACACTCAGCACTACTAACAAAAGTAAAGAGGGTTTGAAATTTGGTAAGAAATCTAGGCATTAGGAGTAGGCATCAACTCTCAAACTAAAACAGTTAATAAACAACAACTTTTGTGTTACGTTGCTATAATGCCGCGGCCCGGGAAAGTTTGCATCATTTACGTCTCAAGCCAAAGTTTCAGAGCCTATTTTTAACCGTAGCGTCTTTGTCTTATAGCGGTGAAAATCACTATGTTTAGTTCCATACGTGCCACCATCAAAGTTTGCTATTTATATGTTATCTATAACTGTCACGATGCATCCGTTATACACCTGGCTTTCTGCCTCTGTATCGCTTGGTCTCAGAGGCTTGTATAATAAACCAATACCTTATAAAAGCACTCCGAGTAAACTAATAAATGCAACAATTTCCCAAGTTTTGATTCAATACCGGCAGAAAAACATCTTGGCTCGGCATTCCATCTTTCCTTACTTGATCAACTTTTACGGGCCTTTGGTCTCCCTTTTTCGAAGCTTGATAAGCCGTCGACTTTCCATGTTTCATATACAAAGGCTAATTTTCAGGTCTCGCATGTCTGTACCTTTCCTGTCATTGAATCACTTAATTAATAAATCCTGTTTAACATTGGCGATGTCAAAAGCCTCGCAAGTTCTCTCTTTATCGCTAGTGGTCCATTAACGTCTTCCATTTTACCCTGATATTAGTCTTGAATCATCACAGTTATCTGAACCACTATTTGGAAAAAGGTATCTTACTGGTGACATACACTGCTGACATTGAAGCTTTCACTTCACCTTTTATTGTTCATGGGCCATTTGCCCTTTTTTCTCGGATTTGATTCAACTTTTGTGTTGTTTAGATACTATTCCATAAATATATTAAGTGTATGCTCCTTACATTTGAGGCAAAACATCTTCTAGGCAATGACAGACATTACCCGAGTCGATGGAAATAAAAAGATAAATCATACTGTAACAAGTAACACTGTGCTTCTCCACTAAACGACTCCTTGGTATAGAATAAATCACAAATGTATCACCTTGCTACTGAACTAGAGATAACAACTGAAAGTACAAAACCAAATCAGAACATACTTAAACAGAGATATTAGGCATTGGTTGAGAAAAGAAATGATAATCATGAAAACAAGGTTCTGAGAGACATAATTATGTTCTTCCAACTGCAACACACATCATTATCTCTTTTATGGCATTTTGGAATATACTGTAAAATTATTGTATCTCACATACCTGAAAAAAAAGTCATAATCTCTTCAGCTGATACAGACCAGGGCAAACCTCTTGCTCTAATTATGAATCTAGAACCATCATCACCCTCTGTTGGGATTCAAAATAATTCATTTTAATACATAAACTTTCACAACATCATGACAGAACGGAATAGACAGTTCTAACATTTTCAAACTTACAAGAATGTATTATGCATTTTATATTAATGCAGGACACAGAAACCAAGAGAGAAAAAAAGACTGATATCCTATCTTAAAATTACATTTTCAAAAGGTCTGTTCTTGCAGGTGCAAAGGCATAAGTTTGGCAAAATCTGTGAGTGGAAGACAATCGTTCAATCAGATTCTTTTCTTTGATTTGTATCACTTTCATTGTCTTTGAAGTCCTTATAAGCCATAGTGAATTCGATGGTGAACCAAAGGAAGTACATCACAATCAAACTGTTTAAGCTTTCCAATAATTTTTCTTGAAGTTGCAACTTGCACAACTTACAGGTCTGACTTACCAGGAGTCTTTAAAAAAATAACAAATTATGGCAAATGTAAAACAAAATACCACATTTCAAGGAAATCATGGTTCAGGAACTTTAAACATTGCAGTCATACTCGGAGAAATCCAGAAAGAAATCTGTGCTACGTTTTAGCAACAATTACAATCTAAATGCATGGAATTACCATCTGTGTTACTATTCACGCCCCTATCTTGAATCACTGCCTGCATGTTGTTAGGCCATTAAATTCAGCAACTGATAAGCAAACATTATTCGATATGTGCAATTTATCAAGGATACATTTCAGTTTACCATAAACTAACAACACTGCCATTCTCATATGATTATCCACATCTCAGCCTCACAAGATGTCAAAGTAAGCCTCTCAGTTCCACTGACAGCAACAGTTATGGTTGGTAGACATTTGATATGAATAAACACTACATGTTGGACATAATATGTTGGAGAAACCAAATGACTGGATGGGGGTTATACAGGATTACCATTTTCATGTGTTGATAGTTTCTTAAAGAAAATCAGATATAGGGACACCGTCTTAAGTGCTCAAATACAACACATGCAACACATGCTGTCAAGGCAACAGTTTACAAATAGATGCCGTTGATTTACACATTCAGTAACTACTTTGTGTCTGATTTGATATTTTGGACAGCAAATTTACTTTTAAACCTTGGTCTATATACTTGTCAAGTATATTTTGACTACATCCACATCTTTTCCAAATACTTTCTAATGGCAGTGAACTCCTTTTATGTCACAGAACACACAACAGAATGTTTTGACACTACATGCAGCAATTGCTTGTTTCCTTCATCAGTATATAGCTCATTACATTCTGTTTTTGTACCTCCACAATGAGTTATCTCTATTTAAATGGATTCTCTGTGTTATGCTGTTACTGATATAGATAGATTGACAAGTATTGGCAAGAAGCTTTTTAACCAAATTATGTTTACTCAGCTTAATTCTCTCATCAAATGTTGTGGTACCAGTATGTTCTGATTTTGTGTTATCATTAACCAAGCTGTAACACTTCCTAAATAAATGATACATCATACTGAAAAAGAGATGTATTTCTCTGTCAACTTCCACCTCAGGATGACTGCTTAGTCATTCAATTCAATTCCTTCACTGTAACTGAATACAAAAATATAGGTACCTGCACAATCTTGTTTCATCTCCATGGTTAAAAAAGCTGCTAGAATATACCTGGAGAAAAATAGTAATGAGAAACAATAGGAACATCTCTACACAACTGCTACACAAAGGGGGCAAATCAATGTAACGCTACAACTATGAAAACAGCATGGTCTGTGAACTATTTTGATGGGTAAATTTGTTATAGCTATTGTTTACCTATTTACAATGAGCAATGAGTAATAGTGAGGTCCTCATGAAATTCTCAACTTTCCTCAGTGTTTTGACATACTTAATGCAAACTGTATTCCAGCAAAGATATCACGAATTCTACAATATCCATTTCTCCTTCTAGAATGGTTGTTGCAAGCTTTTTCTGGACTATCTAGTCTTGAAAATGTGACTAATGAATGCAAACTTTGTCAGTTAGCACCTCCCTCTGCTAATTCTCCCATCACAGCCTCAAAAGGTCACATTTGGTACAGTAGATGTTACACATATATTTATATATATTATTTGTGACACTTGGGATTCCGGATGTGACTGGGAGTTTGCAGACAGTGGTGTTGATATCAACAGCTGCTATTTTGAGACATGTCATGAACCTCTGAGCTCCAGGTTAGGACTTGATGTTCCTTAATGTGACACCCATGTAAGATCTAAGTTGGGCGATGAGTAATAGGGGGAAAAATTATATAAGTACTCTGGCAGACACACAAGCAGTCATCAACTACATAGTATAGAACTCATTAAACATGAAGTGCTTGAGGCGCTGGCCACACTTCATGTTTAACGAGCTCTATACTATGTAGTGGTGGTGAGAATTAAGGATCGACTACCGGGATTGTCAACTTTACTATTGCACTATTTAGTGCAATGGTAAAGTCGTCATTTTCAGTGTGGGAACCCATCCTGGGTTAAATCTGGGCCAGTGCCTCAAGCACTTTGTGTTTAATGAGTGTGTGTATATATATCGCCTCTGGGCATTTTTTTAGTTTATATCTATATCTATATCTCTCTCTCTATATATATATGTATATATTAGATAAGTAAAATGGTGCTGACACTAAATATCAAACATAGTGTACTTTCAACGACTTTCTCAAGCTCAATAGTATAATCCATAAAGATTCACTGGATTCATTGCCATTAGCTTCTTGCTGTTTAAATTCCAGCACCCATTGAAATGTATATATGAATATGGTGCAATATTTGCATTAAAGATGGCCCACTGGCAGACAAATGTTTTCATTCTGTTACCTGGGTCTTGTGACCCCACTAGTCCCTATCATAGTCCTGTTAGGGAATGTTCTTCTAGGGACTACCCATGTACATGCACAGGTATATTCATCCCTCATAGTTTCCAAAAAAAGAGGTTGGCATCTGGCTGTCAAACTAAAGGTTGATTTAAGTTGTCACCTGGATGCCGAACTAAAGGTTGATTTAGGTTGGCGGAGGCTCTCTCTCTCACGCTTTGAGCACATTCTTTATTCTATCTCCACGTTATGCACTGCTGACAGCATGGGTTTTCAACACCAAAAAACAAAGCAGGGCAAACCAGCCACATTTTGTGCAGAAAAATTAAGCGATTGTCAATTTCAAGCTGTCATCCTTGAAGGTTGGCAATACCAAGCCCCACTATGGGCCTATCTGAGGTTGGCACGAAATTGCTGTCTTTGGGATGACCCAGGTCAGCTTTTAGGCCGGCATTCCTGAATGCAGACCTAAATTACAAGGGCTCTATATTCATATCCAATGCTTTGTTAAAATAAATTAAACACCTTGAAACAACATGAGTTGACGAAGGCATAACAAAGCAAACAAACAGAAACACAATCAGCTAAACATGTTAAGGATGGACTCAGGCCACATAAAGGCTGAAATACTCAGTATTTCAGTTTCCTGCTTATCCAAGAATTGCTGTTTTTATTTTAAAATGGTGAGTTCACCCTATTTCTGCTGATTAGTTCAACTTCATCCAACAACTTGATTCTCATGTGTGATAAATTCCTGTTATAAAAAGCTGTTCTTCTATGGTGTTATCACCAAGTAAGCCTCAAAGTTTATAGAGAGAAAGTATTTTTAAAGGCACTAATGAAAAAATAAGTGAAACGCAAGCAAATAATCAGTTAACTCTTTCACAGCAGATGGGTTTTCAAAGCCATAAGCTTGTTTGCTATTATTTTGGTTTGTAGCATCTCTATGTTCATAAAATGGTTGTCTACAGTTTGACCAATGAGCAACTACACTGAAAATGAACATGTTTGCAGTTGAATTTCAAACACTAGTAAGCCATGGCTTCAAACTCCCATAGTATGCAAACAGTGGAGGCCCTAGAATAGCTTTTCTTTGATGAAATCAGCATTTCTATTGACAATACACCTATTCACAGTTAGAAAATTAAGATCTTCTGGCTCCCTGTGTTTTCCAAAATTTTGCCCAAAATATCCCTTTGCTCTTCAATAACATACCCAATATCCTTATTGTAAAACTTCTAACTTAATTCAAAGATATTCAATTACTTTTGAGAATAATTTTAAAAGTCTCTTCAAGTCTTCAACAGTATTGTACTATATTCAGAATACCTTTTCATTGTGATATGAGCCCATGTTCCAATGGGAAGCACAAACTGAAGGGATGGCTCGAGTCTTACCGTGAGGAACATCAGTGTCGAAGAAAAGAAAAGGGATGCAGTTGTGAGCCCGAACTCAGGTAATAACTTGTCAATCTTTCAATATTGTGTTTGGGTTTTGAGAAACACCTCCTAAAATGGTGAGTATGCCCTTGCTGATGACATAATTCACACATTCTTCTCCTCTACTACTTACAAGTCTAACTGTCCTTTTGTTCTTCTTTCAACTTGTTTATCTATGCTGATGGGCGTACACCAGGGTTCTTTACCTTGATAGAGTGCACCCCCCAAATGCACACAATGTAAATGGAATCAGTGTTTTCAAGTAGCCTAACAGTCAATGAACCCAGTTCTGTGACATGAGGTGATCCAAATGAAAATGGGTACAAAATGATGCTAGAAAAGAGGAATTCTTTGACTTGGTGGTAGATACTCCTAGTAGGGCTGTTACCGACAGATTTTACCTACACATATATCTCATGGAGGATGCAGAACAAGAAGCTAGTTATGTACAATCTTAACAACCTGATTCCTTTTCATGTAAACAGTTCCTGATATCCATAATTTGTGTCACTGCAAATGTTGAGCGCTCAATTCCCAATAAACAAGATCCACAGTTAACATCGCCACTGTACATTTTATAAAACATTCTTCCTCTAGGCTTCACTAACAAAACTAATGCGTCTTATTCCCTTAATAGGCTATTCCCCTTTCTAAAACCAGAAGAACGCCGTAGTTGGAAGCTTCTTCCACAGTGCTATCGATGGACTACTTCTGCACAGCGAGGTACGACTGTAACGCTTCAACACTCCACAGATGGATATTCTCGAGGGACATTTCTCCTAAATCAGCCATGATTCACTGATGCACAGCACAGCACAGATCAAACAACTCAAAAATGGCTCTTAAAACGATAACAGCTGCTGTTAATGGAAGATGAATAAATGTACGCTAACAAGAACCAAACCTTGAGAAAACCAACATAGTTTGTTTTGGTCTAAACTTTCATGATTAGCAGGGAAACACAGGGAGCCGTAATGTCGAAATGTTCCAACTGTGAATCAGTGTATTAAGATAGCAGTGGTTAAGAAGATGGCTTAGAAAGAGTCACAGACCATAAAAAGGCTAAATATCGTTCTCAATTGATGACAGAGATCATGAAAGATCAGAGTTTTCCTAAGTCCATGCTTCTTTCAGGGGTTTTGCTTTCCTCAACAACACAGATGTCATAGATAAGGTAAGAGTAAGATATTTACCTTCTTCTATGTATATTTCATATCTGAAGCTACGATAATGCAATCAAGATTGTTTCAACATAGTCATCATAATATCACAACATAGAAATCAGATATTCATCTCCTTCAAATCAGCTACTACGTAAGTCATGAGACTCCTTCTTAAGAAGCTGAGAGTTCGGTTTATAATCTTTCCATCACCCATTTTAATAAATAGCTATATTTTGAGCTTTTGCTTTTGTTACAAGGAGACATTCTATGCAATATTGACTGGAGACAATTACTGTTAATTTTATAGGACACTGGATGTAAGGCTAAAGATCACCATCCTACCATAGTTCAACTGCAAGTGCAATGAGACTAGCAGTAACATAACCTAAGTGGGAGGTATTTCTGGCGATATGTGTATATTCATTTATTACACTGTCAAAGTTTCTAGGTGTTACATGGAAACTATCACACTTAAGTTTGATTTTGATTCCAAGACCTTGTCTTTAAAAAATCTTCGGTTTATTACATTATTGTGTCTTTTCCCCATTTACTGTCCACCTCTTCTTTTCATGATAACTTTGCTTGCCTTCTCATTAATTATCTTTATAGACTAGACTGCTATGTATGAAACCTATATTTCACTCAACATGACATATAACATTTCTTCCTTCAATACAAGAGAGGGTTACCACTTCAATGTAACAAATAATAGACATAATTCCAGACACTAAATCAAAGATCACAAAGAGGTTGTTGACATTAGATTTAAAATATCTACAAGACTATGCCCTTATCCTATATAACCTACACTTTCATAGTATTAACCATATGGTAATTTCAGAGATAGTGGGATTATCAATTTGTCCAAATCCACCAAGGATTCCTTATTGGTACATGTGAGTTACATCTTTATTCAACAAAACCTGATCACTCATTTTTGACATAACTTACATTTTACTAAATGGCCAAGTGCTTGAAAATAGAATGTTAAGGAGAAGGGTGTAGAGCAGCATTTTAAAGTAGCTGGCATGGGAATTCAAATTCACTTTTGTTTTACTTCTGCCTTCACTTTGGAACAAAGCAATGAAGATCCTTTTGGTAAACGGTGTATTTTAAATTGCCAGATGTATTTATGCAGCTACAGCCAGATTATAACCCTAAATATACACTGTTTTCAGAGAAAATTTGCAGGCTAATGACCAGGTAACAACCCCCCCCCCCCCACTTCACACTTGCTGTCAATATATGCAATGGGCTACTTGTTCCAATAACTAGCATGTCAAAATCTACTCAGCATCTTAAAAGAATGCTTCAGGAGCTTTCATCAACAGCCTGATATCAAAGCAAGTAAACAAAATCTATCCCAGTCTACCTATGATGCTACTTGAACTCGAATTATTAAAGTACAATTATATGTAGTTCTTGAAGGATGTTGGAGTTTTTCTTTCTATATTCAAATTTATTTTCTTGCCATGAGATCAAATCTCATGCTGGTTCCAAGCCCAGAGTGTAAAAAGCCTATGTGCTCTAAAAATGTTGTGGAAAAGAGGAAGACAGTGGTTCCAAGTCCTGGCAGCCTTGAATGGGCAGGGGGTGCAAAGAATCCCCAGGCATCGTAAACAGAAATGAAGAAAGAGGATTTGGTGGTAAGGTTTGTACAGTAAATGTGGAGAGGAGGGGAAGTTGTGGGGATGTTAGGAAGATAAAGAGCCGATGTGTGTGCTGTATCCAGGAAGTACACTATAGAAACTGTGGCACAACCACAATTAGAGTGGATGATCAGAAACAAAAGTTTTTGTACAGTGGAAATGGAGAGGGCACCAGAAGAGTTGGTGTGTTTGATAAGCAGGATTTGGTTGACAAATGCCATCTGGATTGATAGATGTACTGATTAATTGATGAAAACAATTATAGACTGGTTGGAAGAACAGTCTATCACATCTTCTCTGTGTATGCAACACAGTCAGGGTGCAGTGCTCAAGAAAAAGAACAATTCTGGGAAATGTTCGAAGAGGAGATAGCCCACATACCTGAGTCAAAAGGATTGCTTGTGGCAAGCAATATCAGTGGCCATCTTGGATCAGATTGAACTGGATACGAGGAGGTCATGGGACCATATGGGTTTGAAAATCAGAATGAGGAGGGAAAAGTGACACTTCAGATTTGCAGGAACCATCAGTTGAGGATTATGATCACCAGTTTGAAGAAAGACAGAGAGAAATACATAACATACAAGAGTGGTGATGTGGAAACTCAAATTGATCTATCTTGAGTGAGAAACATAAGAGACTTAAAGATAAGAGGCTGTAAAGCCATCCCTGGAGAACCATGTTTAACACAACACAGGCTAGTAAGAGCAGACCTGAAAATAGTTGGGTAGAAGAAGATATGGAAAGGGATGAAAAAATAGAAACATGGAAACCGGAGGACAAAGATACAAGGGATCAGTTTGAACACAAGTTTGACATGACAATGAGACAGGATGAAAGTAATAACAACCATGAAAATGTTCTGGCCAAATGCGGAGAAGAACATTATGCAAGTAGCAACAGAGGTATGCGGTATAACTTCAGGAAGAAGATGAAGAGAATGGGAAACATGGTGGTGGAAGGAGGCAGTATCACAGTAACTTACAGAAATGAGAGATGAACAGCCGCAACAGACACATAGTGCTCAAGATAGACAATTATACAAGGAGAAGTGCAGGAAAGCCAGGAAAGAGGTTGCAGTAGGTAAGAGCAAAGCATGGGAAAAGTGGTGTGGAGACCTAAACACAGCCGGTGGGACACAGATTGGAAAGGATGTCACTGGTACAAACTATATCAGATGTGGATGGATCTATAAAGGTTGATAAGATGAGAGTACAGAAAGATGGTGATCATACTTTGAACAAACTTTTAACTGTGAGAATCAGAACACTATAGAAAATGTACCACCAGTAGAAAGCCCAACTGAAACTGTTAATCTACTGGACCATCTGGAGTGAGCAGTGACATACTTCAATATGCTAGAGAGTTAGGGCTGAGAGCTTTCACACAAACATTCCAAAATATTGAACAAGAAGAGAAAATTCTTTCAAGTTGGCAGGCCAGATATTCCATCCCGTTGAATAAAGGTGAGGATGATGCACTGGATGGCAAGAAACACTGTAGCACCTGTATACTTGAGCATGAAGATCTGGGATATATATATCATACACTGAGAGATATTACAAAGATTGCTGACAATCAGTATTGGCTTTATGCCATATTTATTGTTACACAGTTACAAGAATAATATACTGAAAAGAAGAAGCTCTACCATGTATTTATGGACCTTGAAAAGGTCTTTACTCAAGTTCCAAGAACAGTGATACAATGGAGACTAGCTAGTGCAACATCACAGAGTTTTGGTACTGATGTCAGTCAGCCTGCTCCTGTTCCTGTCATAGTGGTGGTGGAGATGACCACTATTTGCAGAAGAGGTGACCACTTGGACCTGCTGTAGGAGACCACCAGGAAGGCCTAAGAATACATGGCTAAAAACATGGAAGCAGATCTGAAGAAATACAATCTGAAAAGAGAGATGAAAAGAGACAGATCTGAATCGCAGTCCACTATTGTACATCTTACCTCAAATGAAATGAGACAAGAAAGACGTTAAAAGGATATATAAGTAAGTAGTATTCAAACTTATTTTCCTGTAAATAGCTTACCTTTTAGATCCAATTTTGTACACATGTACGTAAATTTATGTAATTGATGTAATTGCAACCCTTTGCTATAAATATATCCTAGTATCATTCAAATTAAGAGTTATAATTATGCTGCAATGGGTAACATATAGCATAGTGAACTTCTCAACTAAGTAAGACGAATCTCCAGGCCGCTGTCTGCAGAAATGCTATAAAATCAGCACTTCACTGATCTACAGAAATGCCTTATTTTGACACTGAGCAAATACACCTTCTTGTAGAGAGGTATTATGCCAATGTATCCTTTACTTCTGGCTCTAGACGCAGATCAAAATTGGAGCCAGTAGCCAGGCCTGCCAACTTAACAAAAACAAAAAATAAGACACTGTATAGAACCTTTCTTGTCAATGCATGTAGAATGCATAATCCACATGGCCAAGGGCTGTGACACACCACTTTGTCTTACAAAACCAAAGAAGAACTGAATGAGTTTCCATATAGTTGTCTCTTTAATTGACTCATTGAAAATAAGGTTCAACTTTTTTTGCTCCATTTAGTATCTATATGTATCTCCGTTTACCAAATATGACATGCTCCCATTTGGGAACATTTGCAAGAAGGGGAGTCAAAACCTCAAGTCTTCTGTTACTTAGGGGCTTAATTGTAGCAGGGAATGGAAGTATAGTAAAGTTAATAAGGTCCACTTGAAGACTTATACCATAAGCCATAACATGGCATATAGGTAGGGTACCAAATGCATAGGGTGAGGTATTGGGGAAGGAAAGCACATAGTCAGGAGATTGCATTTCAGCAAATACTCTTTGAGAAAAAGCTCTCAGAAATAAGTATGACATTTTATGAGCTGTAAGTATTACTTTCGGATAGAAATGAAGGAATATGATAAAATAAAAAAAAAGTTGAAAACAATTATCCCACAAAGGCCACATCTCAACTTAGCATTTCAAATATTATCATATGCTGGGAAGCAGTCTGAATGAACATGTACTCATAAACGAATGAGGTCTAGACTGAGTAAAGTGTCATGCAACACATGAGAAGTATGGGCAATCAAGAATGTAGCGACAAAAGGTGTGGAAGTTCTCATGCAAAACGAAGAAAGTAAAACGCTCAGAGGAGAATGAAAATGCTCAGAACTTCTGCAGCATTTTTAGTCAGGGGCAAATACTTGCAAAGGAAATAGTTTGTAATCTGATACCAGACATACAATACCAAGCACAACATGTTGACAAACAAATTGGGTTAAGATAGTCATGGAGAGACTGGGAGGATATTTGTCTACAGCAATGGACAAACAGAGGCTGATATTAAAACGACTAGATTACTTATTGTTAAATAACAGGTTTTAGCCTTTGTGACATGTTTGCAACTTTAAAAATTCATTCTTTGTACACTGAAGTGAATTGGTGACAAAATAATTTCAGGTAGGTGTCCCATCACCTTTATAAGAATGATTACTTGACCTTCTTGCAGGTCCTATCAAGAATGTGCTGTTCTATTGAGCATCTGTTTAAATTTTGCATAACTAGAGGCTGATATTTTCACAGAACAGGAATTTTGCACAGGACTTAGTTGTAAAACTTATGCATGAAGTAGATGTTCTTTAAGACACCTTGCAGGTACTTGTACCGCTGTAAGGCTATCATGCTTTTAGAAGTTAAACAGTTAAATACATCAAGGCATGTAACTCTGGTAAAGAAAGTTGGCTATTGCCATACTTGGCTAGTACCATACTTGACTATCACCATGTCCAGTTATACATTGAGTAATGAAACCAGCTACACAGGTCAGAACATTGTCCCTCCATTCTGTTGAGGAATTTAGCATTTCTACCATTATCTACTTGCTTTGTGTTAGTACCTGGACAGTGAAACCTATCTTGGACTACACAATTTGCAGAAGCTAGAGCTTCAATAAAGTTTCTTTGCAGAAGGTAAGGAAGAGCCTATTTCAGTCAAAGAGCATTAGAGTTATCTCAGTCCACTTCAATTCTGACCTGTACCAAAGAAAACTTTCAAATGATATAACCAACATTTGCATGTACAGTTTAAGTAGTAAATTTGATTGTGGAGAACTTTATCACAAAAGTTCACAATACATGTGGTTGATGTACAGAATCCCACCAAGGTCTTCCCAGGCCCCTAGTTAAATAGACAACCTTTGCTCCATTCAGCCTCTTTTTAGACAATCAGCTACTTTGTCGAAGTAGGTTTCAACATCAGAAGTGTTTCCCCGTGCAATAGGAGACTTGGAACCCTTGCCAAACTAATATTTATTGCTCAGAATGTCAACTATCGTGATCAATACAGTTGTATCCTCTAAATCTGCACACTCTTGCTTTCTAAGTTGTGTTAGAAAATGTATTGTATATACATCAATTCAAAGATGGAGGGCATAGCACCCAACTTTAGAGTCCTTTTGCACATTGATGTGCTGTAATCCCTTTATGAAGAGTAGGTGTAGTGTCAAGAAAATGCTTTTTGGGTATTACAGTACTGTCTCGTAAAATAGGTAGAAACCATTTTTAAAAAGATGTTGATTTTTGCTAGGATCGATTTAACAATGGGTGCAATTACGTATGTGAGGTTACAGACTATCAGCTTAAAAACTGCAGATTCGTATACTTGATCAGACAAGTGATATACATGTACATTGAATCAGTAAATTACATCAAGTACACAGTATTTGCAAAGGTCAGTTTAACATTAATAAATGAAATGTTTGTCAATCCAAGTGTCAGTATCAATATAGACATTACAAAATGGTTCCCCATAGCTTTTGGAAGCTATATTTTACTTATCTTGTCTCGTTTGAAATAACAAATAGTTGTTTAGTATTGAAATTTTCATGTAGCATAAGGGAGCATCGAGAACCTACTGTCTTTTTATGAGTAATAAGCTGCAACATTCACAGTTAGCTGCATCAACTTCTCTCTATTTCAGTTAGGCAAGATAATGATTCTGTCAAGGTCAAGTCAACATAATATTTATGCTACTTAGGATCTTGGTAGAAAGGGCAGAATAAGAAGCAAATGCATTTTTAAAATCAGATATTAGTTGTTTTTAAAAAAGGATCTGCTGGGCTTGTTTGGTTAGATACTTTGTGAAATAGCCAGCAGTGAAGTATCATACTGTTGCTTAGTTCTTAAATGCCAAAACACCTGCCATACATACGGGTGTTTGTACAACAAGAATGTTACGGTGGTGTGTTTTGTTGCCTGGGTAAAATATTAAGACAATGTTTTCCTTCTCATTGACCCCACGATACAAAACAACCTCACCAAAGAGAAGTTTGTTACTTTTCACCTGGATATATTGTGGTTCAAACATCTCCCTGTCCTTCAGTTATCTTCTAACGATATGTTGCAAGATTCTATTACATTAATGAAGTACCCTATTTGACAAAAAAATCTCATACAAAAAACTGTAATCAAGCAGTTGCAAAAGTTTCCTTTGATAAATACATCTTGCAAATATCCAGAAACCTAGTCAACATGACATTTATGTTAGACAATCCACTTTGGGCTAAAAAAGTTTTGTATTTAAATTGTGTCCACAGGCTTTCCTCAAAAACATTTTGGTTCAGTACATCCAAAATATGGAACCATCTGTTCATATAGTCTCAAAGATTTTGAAAAAACTCTAAATAGTTATATATAGTTATCAGTTCATAGCATCAATACAAGTTCAAAGCTTTGACCACTTGTTGCAAACATGTAGCTGTGAGTTGATTATGAATAAGTAATTTCTAGTCATTATTTCTGCCATTAAACTACAATTTTTAAATATTTCAGATTTCCTGATGCATTGTATACTGTAGCCAAACACCGTTGGAGATTATAGCAAAAATAGAAAAGTAAAGAACTGACTGTTTCTCTGTACATCATACATTTTAATGAAAGTTATGAATACTTTCTTTCTTTCTGCTCAAAAAACATCTTGTAGATCTCTGTTTTTGACTTGCCAATGAGTTCTGAGTATGTATCACCAGTAGGGTGTTCTTTCCTGTTAGGCAATGGACCCAAAACCTGTTATCCTTCTTCAAGCAACTTTTACATTACTCATTGTTAATATCTAATTCCAGCCCCCGGGTCTTCTAGATGAGAAATCCCAATAATGTTAGCAACATCATCCAGTAGTATTCCAGCATTGTCAATCCCCCTCCTCTTCATTTGACAGATACTGATCATTTCATGTTGGGCTTATAACCAGATCACCCTGTCTCTATGTCTTCCTGCAATACCTCAAATATATTCATTTCCATTTTTACAGTCTGTGCTCCCTTTTTAGCCTATCTGACCTCATACTAACGTAAAGAGATGTTTTCCAGTGAGATATCAATTTATTACTGCAAGCTTACACATCAATCTCATCTTTAAACTGCTCAAATTAATCCTAGAATCGAACTTTCACCTTATCCTAATAAATGAGTTGAATAACAATAAAAATTAAAATGCTAATTAA
Organism: Carybdea cf. marsupialis auct. non (Linnaeus, 1758); assembly: GCA_010016065.2. Taxonomy (NCBI): domain Eukaryota; kingdom Metazoa; phylum Cnidaria; class Cubozoa; order Carybdeida; family Carybdeidae; genus Carybdea; species Carybdea cf. marsupialis auct. non (Linnaeus, 1758). Next base: position 11,121 of record JAAAKL020000077.1, on the reverse strand, counting down.
CAGAAAATGATATTCAGCAATCAAATCAATAACCACAGCAGCTGCAGCCAAGTTTCATCTGATACGGAAAGGAGGCTAGCTCAATCCTTTTTAATTCTTCATATCTTTGGACTTCTTCTGGCAAATCAGTCCAAATATACCTTCCAAACAACTGGACTCATATAGCAGATATTACATAGAGTTAGTAATGTCTTGTACTTCTTACAGGGGATTTCATGTTAAATTAATATTATCTAATGATAGTTTAGAATAAGTTTGAAGATTACTCATACAACTCGCTTGATGATCTCCATAAGACCCTACAACCCTGATGAGGCATTTCTGCATTTATGAAATCTGCAATTTTGGAGTACCTATGCCAATCATTAGCATCTCTTATTCCCTCTCAGCTACGCACTGATTTACAATGCTATGCATGGCAACAGTGCCATTGTTTTGGGGTAAAGGAAATCAAGGTTATATTACACAAGTCATGTGTTATAATAAAGTTGCTGTATATTCAGGTTTACAGCGACTGTAGCTTCAAGACATTGTTACTGGCAGTTATTGTTAATAATACCATTGTATGTAAAAATATTTTCAAATCCTATAATACTGGCTGAAATTGGGAGTTATTGCCACATGACACAACAGTGACATAAATATGGATGATGAGTGGTGGTGCAAAACAGTCCATAATTGCTGTGTTACAATGATGTTATTATGCCACTATTGAAAAAAGAGAAGGCAGCTTAATCATAAAAAGAGCATGTCTGATATGAAAAATAGGAGAATACCCAGAGCCAAAAGGAAGGAAGCTGAATAATTAAGTGTGACATGAGAAAGAGTGTCTCAACCTGTTATAATATGTCTGATGGCACCTGTAAATCGTCACCATATGACAGAAACAAAAGATACATTCCCCTTCCAAAGAATGAATGCGACATGAGTGAGCCAGCATTATAAATATAATTTATGGACTCTTCTTACATGAGTCATTGTTCCATACCGTGTCAGTTGTTTTTACTACTATCATTTGTTATGCACATATCTTCGTCAATTATTACATCTTGTGTAACATATTGTTTAATAGTGAATACTAGTGCACCATCCTGGAGCACACAGCAAAGATTACTCAACATCTCTGCCTTAGGATTTTTCACTAAGGTATGGGGTATCCGAGATTCCGATACTATAATGGCAGGCAGATTTCATTCATTTCTGAAACACAAATTGGTAAGAAAACCAACAATATTCCACCTGTTATGTTAATGTGTAAACACCAGCTTAGGAGTGTTCACTAGCTTCAAATCAAGTTCTGAATCAAGATACTATAAAAATTGCAGCCACAAATTCCACAAGACTTATTGATAATGACCCCAACTTCAACAGCAAAGCTAATCATAAAGCTGTTGCGAATGCGAATCTCTAGTATTCAATAAACTTACAGAATGGTTCATAAATTAAATACTTAAAAACAATCATTAAGTCAAGCAGTGCACTATATTAGATGCAAGCTATAAACTGCTAAAGGACTTGCTTGACTTCATGTATCAAGTATCAAGTTTAACGTGATACTTGAGAAAAGTGAAAATGTCTCCACCAGGATTTGAACCCGGGGTTTCAAGAACTAAGCCCGCTACTCAACCATCAACAATTTGCTTCTTGCAATATTGCATAATCTGTATTGTAGACCTAGATATTATATCCGAATTTTAAAATGTTTTTAAAATTAAGATCATTTGTCTATTTGACGATAAAAATTTTCAGTTTGCTTCAAATAAACGTGCTGACGGTAGTAACTTTTAAAAGGTTGGAAAGTACTCCTAATCGGTCTAGAGGGGGGAAAGATTAACCTACACTATTGTCTTGAAAAACAGTGAAAAGTAAATAAAAATACCGGTAGTGGTTCACCTCCTTCAAAGTTACTGTATGCAAAAGATCTAAACGTAAGCAGTTCCTGTCTTCGAGACGCAATGCTACATTCCTTGGGTGGTAGTTCCATAGCAGCTCATTGGAACTAGTGATATCTTTTCACTACGATTTCCGGAATACACAATAACACTGCGAGAAAACTAAGAGGCCGATCTGATCCATCAGTTTATCTGTTGGTCCTGACGTACCTACAATCCAGCTCCACATCTCAAAAAATGCATATAAATAGAACTGAACTTGAAAAGTCTTAAGCTAGTACTTCTTGGAACTCTTAGCATAGAAGCACTGCCACACCTAACTTAAGGACTGACCAAGTTATCTCTAAATTGATACCTCTGTACTGTTACCGGTCCAGGCGGTTACGGCACTAAATTCCATTTTGATGCCCGGCATTGAATTCAAGGTTGCTGTTTATGGGATGTAGCTGATATATCCTTTACAACATGTGATGCACTGATATGGTACTATGTTAAATATATCGTCAAATGGCACCCAAGAAACAACAAGCAAATAAAAAAGTTAATGTAATGACACCCAAGAAACAAAGTGGCGGGTCATTTTTACGGAGATAGCTCGTTCTGATGCCAACAGTAAGATAGCACCAGCCTCACAGGAAGTTTTACCATCTATTTGGGACAGCTCTAAGCAAAGTTCAATACGTAAGAAATTACTTACCAGATCAACAAATGAGTTTCCCGAGAACTGGAGTTAATACTACTTTCTGGCTAAAATCTATCGAGGGGAAATTCTGGAAATTTGAAGCACAAAAGCATGCCAATGAAAGAGAAGTGGGCATGCGTTAGTATTGGCGGGAGACAAAGGAATGTCGTACCAGACCTCTGGAAGACCGTTAGCTCTGAACCGAAAACCTTGCAGGTCAATAAACTGAATCGTTTCGAAGGGATTTATCCAACGTTTTAATGCCTTTTTGGCAAATATAAATGTTGTATTTGAGGGGTGTGTCTGTTAAAGAGTGAACCTTGCCTAGGACGATACATTAAAGCTATTTGCTGTGTATATACAAGATTTCCCAAGACTCAAATTTTCGTAATTTTGTATGAAGCCTGATCTATCGACCGCGTAGGCCTAAAAGCCTAAGACCTTGAAACCTGGTCTCAGCAAGATTCAATCCAAAAAACTCCTGTAAGAAGTCATAGGGACTAGCTATAGCGACAATTTTATCAGCTTTTATTACAAATTTTCTCCTATGACATGATTCCGAATTTTGTGTTTCAAGTGTCTTCGTAGTCGTTGACGTAACGCAGTCTCGAAGCCCAATCACAGAGCTCAAGCTATGTAAATTAAAGGGGCTGATAATCTATCTCACTTCCCACCTTTTAAGTTTTTGAATCCAATATGACCGGCCCCCTTCAGCTTTTAGATCAATTAAGATAAGTAAGCTGTATCAACATCGCACCCCTTCTGGGCCAGGTACATTCCATTCCGTTTTGCAAATTAGGCTTTATTCCTTTTTTTGATCGCTCATTACCAGCCACTTCAAGGTTTTGAGATACATTGAAAGGAGTAGAAATAAAAAGTAAACAGAAAAATAGATGTAGCTACAGACAGGAGATTATAGATCACCATAAAGATGGTAGTTGACATTAGAAATAGACATTAACCTGATGAGGGGAAGAGGAAGCAACTCAGCCAACTCAGAAGAACACTTACCATAGCAGTGCCTGCAGACAAGATGCGATAATTCCACAGTGAGACAGAGGTTGAAGTGTGCAGGATAATTCAGGGCTAAACACACGAGAGATTACTCTTTGGAGCCGGTCAAATATGTTGAGTTAACAATTTGGCCCAAAGATGAGAACAATACCTCGTACAAGGCGTGATCATTGCCTCTGAAAGATTAAATACAACTTCAGGTGACAGAAGGATCATTGATTACAAAACAACCCCAATCTCTCTTGAGAAAGATTTCGCTAAGTTAGTCAGGTAAGGCCCCCATTCTACCCTTGAAGGAACCAAAATGCCAAGAAGCTTAAACTATGAAAGCTCCTAAAGAGCAAGGCTATCCCTATTAAGAGGCATCTTTAAAGGGTTTTGTGATCTTTCAAAAGATACCAGCTGAGTCGTTCTAGCAATTAAAGTTGTCTTCTACCCCACTCTACAACGATATTTAGGCCCGACTGTAGTTCTGCAGCCATTCTTTAATGGGATGGCACTTGTGATGCTATACTACCACTGGATATAAAGTAGTATCGTCAACATAAATAGAAAGCTGACACAGCACAGAATCTCATAGATCATTAATAAAAATGAGAAAAAGTGTGGAACCCAAAATACAACCTTGTGGAACTGCAGAATTTACAGAAAATTAATTAGATGACTCACCATCTAGAAGTACCTTAATATATTGATTACTAAATAAAGATGAAATGATCCTGATAATGTCACCACCAATATCACAAGTTATAAGTTAATGTAAAAGACAAGCATCCCAAACCTTATCAAAAGCCATGGAGATGTTTAGAGAGAACGCCCTGGAGCAACCAGATCTATCCGAACTATTGTAGATTCCCTCAGTTACCACAGTGAGAAGGTAAGCAGTAGATTTAGAGAAACTAAGACCATACTGTAAATCAGAGAAGAGGCCTATCCTTTCAAGATAATCCACCAATTCCATATCAATGAACCTCCCAAATACCTTGCTGACAACAAGCAGAAGCCTGATGGGGCGATAGTTCTCAGGAAGGGATCTTTCCACGTTATTCTTAAAATACAGGAACAAATAATGCAGTTTTACAGCATGCATGGAAACAAGAATCTTTTAGACAGAGATTAGAAAAGTTTGGACAAGATGGACGAGGTTTCAGGAGCACAATTGTTTAAAAGAACAACAGGAACCATGTTTGTTCCCAAAGTATTAGCAGAGTCAAGATTAGATATCACATCAGCGACAGGCCTAGGAGTTATGCAGACATTTCTCGGAGAAAACTCTGAGTGAGGTGGAATATGTGAAAGCTCCAAACCGGAGCAATCAAGAAAGGAAAACATTTTATCAGACTGCCGAGCTTTGTCTAACGAGAATGTTAACACCTCAGGCCCATTGAACTAGGGAGGATAAACAGACTTTGCCTTATTCATGATGCTGTCATGGATTCTCCAAAAGTCACGAGATCCATGTTTCTTGGTAGAATAAGCTTGCCTGGTCTGTTCCAAATATGTTGCTTTTGCCTGCTCAATAATCCTCTTACAACTATTACTGGCTTGTCTGAACAATACTTTAGCTTCCATAGTCCGCACAAGCTGATAATGATGAAAAAAGTGATTTCTTTGGGCTATGGCAGCCGAAAAAGCTGGAGTAAACAATGAAGAATAATGTGGTCTCACCAAGATTTGCCTAAATGAAACAAAAGCATCAATACTTCCCTGAATCCAATCATGGAAACAAGAAGCTTCTTTGCATGTTCTCTCAGAAAATAAAGATGACCAAGGCGCATCTCTGCAGTAGTCCCGAAAGCTATCCCAATGTGCCCTTCCAAAGAGAAAGGTCTTAGTGGAGCATCCTTCTGAATGTTTGTATTGAAAATAACAGTCAGACAAACAACTGCATGCTCTGATCTTCCAAGAGGAGGCAAACACTTGGCAGAACAGATTTCAGGATTAGAAGTAAGAAAAAGGTCAAGAAGATGAGAATCGTGATCGTCTATGTCAGGAATTCGAGTTGGACATGTTACTAATTGGGTAAGATCTTGCAATAGAGCAACTTTGTAACAACATTCATCATTCATGTCTGTCCCTCGGGAATGTATCAACCAATTAGGATGATGAGCATTGAAGTCACCAAAGACAAAAACATTAGCTGAAGGATGTCGTTGAGGAATAGAATCCATGTTTTGAATTCAGGGCCCTTAAATTCTGTGATAAATCTAAAAGCTCAAAAGTCTTGTTTTTCTAATACACTTCATTATTCAAAATAGAGGCATAATGTAGTTCCAAAATATTGTATACATCCTCACTAAGGAAGAAACTCTAGATCTGACCAATCACCGTTTCTTTTTAAAAGCCCGGTCTTATCACACATTCTATAATATCGAAAAACAGAATATAATCTTCTTACTTAGTACTAAAACAATATTTTCAGCAAGAAATTTTATTTACACTTTTTCGTCGTCCCATCAATCGCACTCGTACTTAGATTTATTCAAAATGGTTGTTGATGATACGGAGCTGTAAAACTGAACGAAGTGGCAAATACATTACTGTACTGACAAGCCTTTTTCGTCTGACACCCTTCGGAGTACAAAATCTCTAGAATTGAAATTGAAAAGCAGGCAATGAAACTAATACCGAACTGTGTTGTAACAGTAGCCAATCACAATTCTGACTACCAATTGGTGTTGTTTTAACTATTCAGTGTCCGTAGAACTGAATGATTACTCGTAAAGTCCTGATAAAAAGATGAGTTCTGTTTGTCTACAGATCAACGTTTTTTGCTTTGATTTGGACAAATTCCAGAACTGCTAAGTGAAAAGCAGACTTAGCTTTGCCTATTACAAGACGGTCATCCGTACACATTTTCGCACAGAGGTTTTCAAGCAAGTGCTGCACTATGGACAGAGTCACATTGCTTAGTAGTGGTTTTGGTTTTTTAAACCCGAGGTGGTTGTTTACTTGTAGGAGTTGATGCTTGCCGAATACAAGAAGGAACATGCTGCTTAACTCCGTCAACTAACCTCAAAGTCATGCAGCTAACAAAGCCAGCCTCATACTGAAAAGAAAATGAGTATAAACAAGTACCTCGATTTTGTGGAAGGTACACAGCCTTTGTGGTAAGTTGAGAGGGCTTTTTAGTTGCATAAACTACAGGTGGGGTCAAAGCGCCGAAACGCTTCTCTACGGACTTTTTAATCTGGTTTTCGAATCGAAGCAAAACGTTGCCCAGCCATGGTAGTTTTAAATACACGAGGAATTTCTGAGGTTTTAAAAGTGTTTCACTGGAAAACTGCAATAACTTTGCCTTGATGGTAAATTGACGAAATTCTCAAGATAGCTGCTAGACAGAAAAGTCTGCTTTATTTACTCGATTTGTCTTTAATTTCTTTTTTGAACAAGTCATGAGTGCGCGGTGGCTTTGATGAGATTCACCTTACGTGCATTTGGGCAGAAAGAGACCCAAGAAGTGCATCGACCAGAAAATGTAAGTTTCCTATACACGCTGGTCACGAATTTAGTGCCATCCTTCTCTACCAAAACTTCAAGGAACTACAAGGAGTTATTTGCCTCCATTCCTAAGGTGAAATTGAATGTCTAGCCTGGAAAAGTTTCCTATGCATGTAAAAATCCATGAGGTCAATCGTCGTGCCGCAGTAACCATCGACTAAATTACTTAGCTGGGCTTTTAGAGAGTTTATTTCAGCTTTTCAGTTTTCGCTACTTGAAGATATGTAATGCTTTTTGTCAAATTGCTTCTTCAAGTCTTCATAGACTCGGATAATTGTTACTCTCCCATTGTGGTTGATTTGCAATTGTTAGTCCCAGAATGCATAAAGGATAATACGAGAAAATTTTAAAAAGTCTAAACTGCATAGCTCCACCCATGATAAAACATGTTTTACAATAAAAGTTCGAATATAGTCACATTTTACAGACTGATTTCGTAAGATGGATCTTCAAAGGTAGTATGCTAACTACTATAGGAAACAATGTCAATTGGTTGTTTTCATATTCCATAATATAGTGTTCTGCCACAAGATAGACTTCATGACCATATGTTAACCTTCAGAATCTGCAACTTCATTACATCATCTGACGAACGCAAACAACTTGGAATTGTTTAATGATCTAGTAGTTACTGTCAGTTTAGATACGATACTTTTCAACAACTTGAATGCGAGTAAAGTGATTTTGTAGCGGATTTTGCATTTTGTAGGAAGCAAGAGAAAATCATAGAAAATCGTGGTTGTATAGTTGTATTTGTGTCTATTGGTGATGATGTGAGCAGTTGCGTTAGAAACACACCAGAGGCGTTGTAATGTCATGGTTAAGTAGACGATACAAAAGTGAGTTACAGATATCCAAGTCGAAGTCAAAGTATTTATGGATATTTTGGTGCTATTTAAGCTTAGATAGTTTCCAGTTTATGAAATATTTCGGAGATGGTAAATAAGTCCCTTGACAAAACTATATATCTCTGAAACCAAAGTATGATAAATACTATCATAAAATACGCCAGTCGTATGAGCTTGATCAGAGGGGCGAATCATGTTAGTTTCAATAGTAAGATAAGATTGTAAAAGAGGATATTGGAATCTCAAATACAACTAAGAAAGTTAAATTTTGACCTTGAAGAAGACTACGACTCAAGACTTGACAAATATCTACCATCAATGGCAACAACTGAGTCGACAAGTGTCAGAATATTTAGCATTCAATTTTGTCCTTTATTACTTTTGACTTTGTTGGTAATCATCCAAATCTTTGAGACAGCTTCACAACCACACTTAGCAGCGGCTAATGTACAGTCATCTTTATATATAAAGAATTTTACAGCTGTGTGTTATCAATATACAGATGAAATAACAAACAATGTTCATAAATGACATCACCAAAATAAAATATGTAACGGAGATACAATATAGTGCCTAGTATGAACCCCTGAGGTACCTAATTGTCATGGGATCGATAAGTCGGTGCAATTTTATCAATCTGTACACAATAGACACGATCTTTAAAATACAATTTCTTCAACTCGAAAAGGGTTGATTAAGAAGGCCAGAGGCGGCCCTGAGAGTATTTCAACCTGGAGTGGCTTCTGATACGTAAAATATCATTAAAAACTATACTATACTAAACTATAGTTATTGTTTATAGCTTATCGACAACTTATCCCAGGCCAGAAAATATTGTGTTCTTTCAACGGTTGGAGTATTGTGTCGACAATATGACTACCAAAACAAGAAAAAGGAAACTGCTGAAGTGTCATACAAAAGAACAAGTTACAATGACGTGTAAATACAAGTTATGACAGGAAGATTTTTACTGTAAATTATGAGGACAGAAGTTTCAAACTTTGTATCGACTTTACCAAATAGGGTTATAAGGTGCGAGTTGGGCAATTTTGCAACCAGATTGGCGATAAACAGTTTATTGCTCCTAGCTTTAATAACTATAATTGGGTGAAAAAATAAACCTTTTACGTTTTGACAAAAGTGCAGTATTGGACAGCTTTACACATGATTTATGGAACTGGACACATGACCTTCCTGTCAAAATTGCCTCGTATACACGTAGATGACTGATCCTTTCACACATCGTTGAGTATCATAATATTAGCGATAATTGTAGTGTAATTTTGTTGTTTTACTTTTGTGGGATACGTTTCTTAACTCTTCAAAGTTCTTTTACGCTGTACTTGAATATATAAATGTACCTACCTTTAGGCTGTTCCTTTTTTCTTCTTTAGCATCACTCGTATTTTGCATGTGCACAATCAATGAACAGGAAAGTCCTCCTGCAGACCGCAAGGGAATCTTTTTGTGTTCTTGACTCTGAACATGTTTTAGTACGTTCTTCAACCAAGATTCTATAAGTTTCGTTACTTTGTTAAATTTTTCTAGGCTAACGAGTATTAGATGTTAGATTTCGGCACACTTTAGCTGTATCATTACAACTTTTAAATAGTTGGGAAATCTCTGACTTTATATGATAGTTTGCACAGATTAATTTGAAGGCCACCTGGACATTTCAAACACTGTCATTGAAGATAAGAGAAGATTTTAATCTTCGGGCTGCGAGGGTTTGTAGCAATAGTTAGACAACTTGGGTCAATGGTAAACACTTGCGAGGGGTGAGGGGGAGGGGAGAGGGCACTACAAATAATTTTGCTTCAGAGATGAAAAGGGGTTTGTAACTCATTCAGTTTTTAGTAGATAGTATTTAGTTGCTTATGCAACACTCACAGCTATTCCAAAATTAATTCTTAACCGAATGAAACAATGGCCACGCCCTTGCAATAGGTTAAAATCAGCGTTCGGTCCCCTGTGGTCTTCCAGGTGTTCATAAATTATATGGCAAGGGAAAAGTTCATCGAGAGACATGTAGGACACCCGATGGAAAAGGTTACTTGCACGAACATTCAAAGGCAAAATTGTGCACATGTGATACCATGCGTACACTTTCATGTAAACTACATTTGTGTGTCGAGATTATTTCAACAAACGGTATTTACGTTTGGACAGGGAGTTTGTAAACAAATCTCACTCACGCAACACTACTGGAGGAAATATACTACTTTCTCTTTAATGAAAGGGCGAGAGATTGTTTTACACCAGTTTTAGCACTGATTTTGATAAAGGGAATACCTGTCTGCTAATAATTTCTTGTATGTTATTCCTGTTCTGTTTGTGATTTCAAGGTCACGCCTAACGCACACACATCATTGCTAAGAAATGATAAAGTCGCAACTTTCTCTGTGTGATGTCAAGCGCTAAATCCGTAGAAGATCTTTGGATGTAAAATGTAGACGCAATCTAAATCGGTTGTTCTCAGCCAAATGTTGATGTGACCCTATTTGTCATCCTGTCAATGAGCTTGCAAACTCAGGCAAGGCCACTCAGACAGTCAAAATAAAATCATTAGACATAAAACATGTTAGAAATCAAATTCCACAAATTTATTTATTTAGTATACCAAATTTCATAGGACTGACGTTTTGATTGACTCGCTTGTCATATGAACGAGAAGAATTTCTTTTTGTTAACAGCTAGATAATGACGAAGTCATAAGAGTATTTCAACAAATATTCATCTAGGTTGCAAGAACCAACCAATTTTCAGACCAGATGTTATATCTAAAAAAGAGTCAGATACTGTAGCAAGTTTCATATATAGTGGCCCGTAGCTTGTGAGAAAGAAATTTTGTATTCAAATGAAAATCAGTGATTGTTTGCGATATTTTGTTCCTGTGTTCCTGAAACTTGACTCGAACATACTGTCTCAAAGAGAACTAACAATTTCTGGCTTCTTCTTTAAGTTCAGATTTAGTATCAAAATTGGAAGATACCTTTTTGTTAAAGTGGACGTTTTTCGTGGTCTTGGAAATTAGTATATTTAAGTGTTATATTAGTAAATAGAACTAATTTGAAATGCGATGCCTCAGAGCAGAGCAACCAGATACTACAGAATATCAAATGAGAAAATTAGAGAGCAGCTAGGTGTCCAACACATACTGGACATCATCAGAACAAGAAGACTG
>JAAAKL020000076.1:31477-66715 GCA_010016065.2 Carybdea cf. marsupialis auct. non (Linnaeus, 1758) | reverse complement strand
TATTGCATTGACAGTGATATCTTCGTCAACTTCAAGGAGGATGAACCTTTTCGAGCTCTAACGAGCCTAGGTGGTGCTGAGCTGGAAGCAAGAATGACTAAGCAGACTACACTACACAACTACAGACTACAGCTTATACGCCCTGTGTTCTAAGAACACCACACCATACGGTCTTCGACTAATACCAGCTATTTCCATTTCGAAGTAGCAGAATGCATTGCCACAATCAACCTTTGTTACTGAATTGTCATGTAGCAACTTTTGTACGTGCACAGGGTAACCAACACCCCCCCCCCCCTGTTATTTTTGCGAAACATATAAATTCCCCTCACTGGATCACAACAGACAGGATGTGGACCTTGTGTTATGGCATGCACACTTACGATGTACCGCTTTAAATTACCCTTGAGGATGGGTTTGTTACATTTATCACATTGAATCCTACAGGACACATTACGTTTCAGTTTTGGTATGTTTGCACGTCTTCCCTCTTTCCCCTACCCACTAGTAATTGTATCCTCAAAGATCTCATTAATGCCCAATAAAGGATCACCTAAAGCTTGGCAACTTCTAACAAGTGTGTGTTCTGAATGCATCTCAATGTGACGTTTCATATGATAACTGCTGGTAATACACTTGCAACATATGGGGCAGTGGAAATGACTCTTATTAAACATGTTACTCGATGAATCAGCATGATTGCCTTTACACGGCAATAACACCTAAGACCCAGAGAGTGAGGTGTGACTCTTGTTCAAATGAACGTCACGCATATGGCGTTTCATCATATATTTGTGAGGATGAAACTTACTAACATTACATAATGAGCAATAGTAATGAGTCTCTTTGATAGTGCTTAAACATTCCTTCACCCCCTAAGTGTAACTTCCTATAAGTTAGAACAGCAATCAACTAAATTTGCAAATCGCTGTTTCAAAGTATAGTAGGGATGTTGATCAGATGTCTGGAATTAAAGCCGGTTTTCAATTCAACGTACTTTTGCGAGCGGGCAGGAAAATGCTCGAGCCTTTTTACTCGCGGAAAAACATACTCTCAATTTTAACTGTGCTCGTCACATGTGAGAAGTGGCGCGCAATTGTGTTGTTTATTCATTTCAGAGCAACACTACATCTTAATATAAAGCCTGAAAAATATCTTTGTTTACGAGCTAGATTAACATTATTACTGTTCCTTCGTCTTCGTCGGAAAAGAAGAATCAGAAAAGTAAATAAGAAAGCGATGTGGATAAGAAGTATATTTCTTGAACGACCACATAAAGGACTTAGTTAAATACTCTAGTGAAAGATCTTCGATTGCACGATCACGAGTACTTCTTTAAGTTCATTAGAATGCGTCCTGAAACATTCGAGAATTTATTAACCTGGATTCGTCTTGATATCGAAAAGTCGTCGCTGCAACGAGCAGTGGCATCACTTGGTGAAAGGTTAGCTGTTACATTACGTTATCTTGTTCGAGGCGATGCACAAATCACTATTTCAGCCGGATATCGACTAAGTCCTGCAACTGTTGGGAGGATAATAAGAGAAACGTCCAACGTAATCTGGGATACCCTGAGTCAAAAGCGCACGATTGGCTGGAGATTGCTCTTGGTTTTCAAACCCATTGGAATTTCCCTCTAGATGGGAAGCATGTGGTGATCCAAGCACCTGCCAGAAGTGGTTCGACGTACTTTAACTACAAGAAAACCTTTAGTATCATTTTAATAGCTGTCTTTGATTCCTATTACAGATTTGCATTACTTGATGTTGGAGACGCGGGCAGACATAGTGACTCTAGCGTGTACAATGCCAGCAGATTAGAACATGCTATTGAGAATAATCTGCTTGATATTCCACGACCTGAGTGTATCAGTGGTTACAACGAAAATGAGAAGTTCCCGTATGTTATTGTAGCAGATGAGGCCTTCCCCCTTAGGACCCATTTAATGCGGCCATACCCAAGAAGAGGCATGTTGAATAAAGAACAATCAGTGTTCAACTATCGCCTATCACGAGCAAGAAGGGTTGTAGAAAACTCATTTGGGATTCTTGCAAGTAGATTTTGCATATTTCGCAGACCAATTATTGCCAAAGTTGATCATGCTAAGCTTGCAACAAAAGCTGCCATAGCTTTACACAACTTTCTTATAAGTACACAGTTATGTTCCGAAAAGGACAACTATGCTTACTGCCCGATCGAGCTTGTGGATCAGGATAACGAGAGTGTACATAAAGCAGGGAATTGGCGAGATCATGTACAAGGATATGAAGGCCTGGTACAAATAGATAGGCAAGGCTCGCATAATTACAGCAACAATGCCAAAGATGTTAGGGATGCATGTAAGAGATACTTCAACTCAGAAGGGGGTCAGTTTCCTGGCAGGATGCAATGGTAAACAGTACAAGAAACGAATTTCAAGAGGAATACTAATTTTTAAAGTAAACAACTTTTTGAACATTAAAATAATTCTCAAACCAGAACATAAGATTTGTAAAGCTTTAATTAAGATTTCATGTAGTCCTTGAGTTAGTTTAAGCTTCACCATCATATTCTATTTCATACAATAGCGCTTCAATTTTCATTCGTGCATAGGGTCTTTTTCGAATAGAGAGATTCCTCAGTCTATCAATTAGACTTCTACAAAATAAAGATGTGTCATCTTCTTCATGGGTTACTTTGTCCTGTTACGATTTAAACATTTCATCCATGTTTTCTACAGTTTTGAGAATCATGGATTCAATTTCAGTAGTTTCTGGTAACCTTCTCTTCACACCTTTCTTGGGGGGAGCTGTGGGAATGCTCTTATCCTTCTCCTGGTGTGTGATGATTGGTTGTGAAGTTTTACTTACTTCAGCTGCATGAACTTCCTCCGACATAAAATCCTGTTGGCTGTTGTAATACAACAGCAACATTACTGTCAGAGCTCTTATTTGAAACACTGTCTTAAAAACTCCAGCTGGGCATAGAACTTATAGATTGGTGGTTTGTTCTTGTAGACCCAGATCTAAAAAATAGAGGCAAAAGGAAATTTATTGTAAAATTCTGACCTGTTCTAAAAACTACCTTACATGAAATATCACAAAAATGTTAGGTGTTTTCATCACAGAGCCACTTCAATTCTTCTACTTTTTTAATTTTCCTACATAGCTATGTACATAGGAACTCATGACATCACAAGAAAGGTTACGGGTTATACAATTTCAGTTGTATGGTGTACTTGTGTATGTTATCTCATCCAGTTGTATGTGAAGTTTATGAGGAGTGGTGTAATTGGGAAAGGCTTAATGTTGATGTTGAATAGTACAAAACACGAAACCTTACCCAGCTAGGTATATGCTTACATCCTTTACACAAAACTCCTGATTCCCTCATTATCATACTGAATAATTACAAGCAAATCAAACAAAAAATACTTTGGTGAGTGAATATATCTCATTTCTGTAAGGTAGTAAGTGATGCTGTTAATCTTTGCTTTCTTTAATTCCTTGGTGAAATGGCTAGAATACTCGACAGTCATGTATATCAGTTTACTTACCTTGATAACATATCCCTCTTCTGGATACATCTTCTGTAGTTGTCCCTTATCAGTTTCCACTGGTTTTTTAGGTAATCAACTACATGAGAGGAACAGAACCAGAACAGAACATCAGAAACAAAGTAACATGACAGTATAATCAAGGGGACCTATGCCAGTTATTTGTCCTTCAAAATTTTCTTTTTGAAAGAAAACAATTTTTACAGTTCAGATTGCCCCCCAAAATAAAGAAGAGTTGAAGAACAACACCATACTAGATATACGGGAACAAAAATTATCCATTGATGAAAAGAAGACAATGATGGTGTTCTAATGAAAGGATAACATTTGAAAACAGAAATGTTTATACCATTAGAGGATAGGCAGTTATTTGCATCGAAAGCAGTTCAACACCAGCCATGTCTTCAGCTGTTAAACACTGGTTGACAGGTGTTCACAAAATAACAATAAATGAGCCTGGGATCCATGGGGAAAATTTGAAGTGGCCCTCAGCCAATACAATCTAGTACTTACCAAAAACGGTATTAGCAAAAAAACATTTTATTCTTGCTACATACATGTTACTGTTAGGCAATAGTCCTATAATACTAGGGCTGCTCTTTCACGTTATTCCGATAATCAGTTGACTCTCCGATCTGGGCAAAGATTCTACACTTGACATCAATGAAAGAAGCCCTGGTCATTTCCATTAACGGTATATGGTACTCTTTCTTGGAAAGAAAGTAAATTCGGAATTGCTTATGCTATCATGAAAGAGTTTATTAGCTACCCTCAAGCAAGAATTATTTCACAACCTTACAAGAATTCTACCCTGTTCTTGAATTCCTGCCTGCTGTCTAAAATAGCCTGCCTGCTCGGGCACGTTTACCGGTAAGAAATGTAAAGTGAGAAGGAGTGAACGAGTGAAAAACGACGTGGACTGTAAATAAACTATGAGTGTTTTCCTGCCTCCTGTTACACTACTTTTCAAGAAAAGGACCATAAAATGTTCATTTTAAATTAAACTTACTAGTAAATTTCTCGTTGAAAGCCACTTTTATGGCACTCCAGGCATTCCTTCGCTCATTTTGGTCCTTGTGACTTGATGACGTTACATTCCACAGGTAATCATAATTACGAACCATCTCAATAAGTACTTCGTGGTCGATGTTTGTATGTCCACTGCTCTGCGATGAGGGACTTTGGCTTCCTTGATACTCGAATGCCATGTCTAGATTTCTCTCACTTTCACCTACAAGGTTTACTATTTCAAACGAATCTGCTGCTCCTCCACACGCCATTTTGGATTTAGTAAGCACGATGTTGCAGGAAACGCATAAATCCTGGTGACGAGACTGTGAGAGCAACGAACTGTGATTGGTTGATGATTTATCGTCCGCGCGGTTTATGCTCTGAAGTTCAACATTGTTGAACTTCTGAGTTCGTCCGCCAGCAAGAATTCGTGCAGACAGGATTTATGCTTTTCTCTTTTTGCGCATGCGTTATTGACAATGCTCGAGCATTTTCCCGCCCGCTCGCATAAGTACGCTGAATGGAAAACCGGCTTAAGGCATTCGATTCAGTGTGCATAGAAACGATGTGGACTATACTCTCTAAATACGGCTGCCCATCCAAATTTGTGGGCGTGGTCCCTTAGTTTCACTATGACATAACGACAAGAATCATCGCCGACAGCGAAGCATCAGACAGCATTCGCACCGGTGTGAAACAGGGTTGTGTTCTGGCGCCATCTTTATTTGCCTTTTATCTGGCTGCAATGCTGGAAGAGCTCGCCCGAAGATTATATAGACAAAGAGTTGACGTTCAGTTCAGAGCGGAAGTGAATTTCTTCAACATCCGGCGACTTCAGGCCAAGACGATAAACGACAACGGCCCTTCTTCCAGAACTGCTGTTTGCAGACGATAGCGCACTAGTGTCGCATTCAGCCAAAGAAATGCAGCAATTTCTGAACAGATTTCGAACTTTGGTCTTTAAATCAACATCGGCGAAACCGTGTCTTTGTATCAGCTAGCACAAAAAAGTAACATCAAGCCAACGGCAATCTCAATCAACGGCCAAGAACTCAATCAAGTGACAGTTTTCACATGTCTTGGAAGCATTGTCTCTGCTGATGCGCTATCAGACAGGGACATCGCCTCCCGCATTCAACAAGCCAGTGCTACTTTCTCCAAACTTCAAGATCTGGTTTGAAACCACCATGACATCAAATCGCCACTAAAGTTCTCGTTTACGATGCGATTATTGTCTCGAACCTATTGTATGATTTTCAAAGCTGTACAGTACAGAAAAACAACAACAACAACAACGTCAACGCTCGCAAACCAATCTGAATGAGCCACGGGCACCACTGACATGCCCCATTTGCCGTCGTGAATGCAATTCCCAAAGCGGTCCAATGTCACACACGCATGCACATGCCTGTAGTGGGGAAACTGGCCCTCCAACTCAAGGACGTGCTCTTCAACACCACGCCAGCAACGACAGACGCTCGTGCAACATCTTCGGGAAGCAATGTAGATCGCCCAGTGGTCTCAACTCCCGTATCCGTGCGCACATCCGACGCGGCGAAACTCCGGTGAACGATTTGAATTGATGGGCGCCGAGTTCAGCAACGAAAAGGAGCGAAAAAGTTGAAAACTTGACAATGCTACATGCTTCCTATAATAAATACATTGGTCAGACAGCTTGTACGTAATTGCTTCAGAGGGATGGGGGAAAGACGAAAGATTGAAGTCGACAGAAAAATAAAAAGAAATAATAAAGCTCTCATGAGCAAACTCAAAATTGATGTTTAATCTTTGTAACAAGATCGTATTTCATAGAAAGCTTTGAAACCTATACAACAGTTCAGATCAGGCTACCTCCACATTTAGGCTTAATAGCTGTAACAATAACACATTAGTTTCAACCACGCCGACAAAATACTTCTTCAAAGAAAATGTTTTAAAGACGTCTGATTTACGTTTCCCTGTAGTGACTTTCCTGAAATGCGGATATTGATTTTGCTTTGTTTCGTGATTGAGTTTGCAAATAGCCATCACTGGTGAGGAAAAGTTCGTTGGCGATCCGTTGACAAAGAAAGCCGTCCTCTCTAAAGTGAACTTAGACTGTGCGTGGTTTTAAACTGCCATTTTGTGGTCACAGTGCCAGTTAGTTGTCACCCAGTGTCAGTGAAACCATGACACTTGCACGTCGTAGAGGTTACAAAAAGTTAACACAGAAGTAAATTCAATCCACATCAGATCATAAACCATAAGCGCGACAAATTAGCCACATTCTGTATCTTAAAAGCCACATAATAAGTTTTAATCTGGCAATTTTATCAGTAGAAAAGTTCACAGTCACTGTATTCTGGAACAGCGTAAAAGTCTTTAAAGATACGTAGTATACATTCTTCAAGTATTTATTTTGAGTTTTCCTTCAAATGGTGCGACACTGTAATCGCATTTGATATCCAGGTCAAGCAAGAAAAAGTAAGAAATTCTGATGAAAATTATAACAAACGCAATATAGACATTATCTCTTACTTTGCAATGTATACAAGACGTCCATAAGGAAATAAGAGACACTTTCAAAGATATAGGATAATGTACAGATTGCACTCTTATATCCAGGTTGGCAGGATGTAAAATACTCCGCGAGTATGCAGAGTTTAAAAACTTTAGAAACAGGATGTCAAATGGTCGTTTGGCTAATCATCATCAAAAGTTATGGAGAAAATTTTGACTGATGATTACAAGTATGCATGTGATAATGGACTGTAAGACAGTGATTTAGCTTTAATTCTGTTAATGCATTTAATTTTAAATTTTATGTAGAGGAAAGACATCCAATTACATGTTGAAACTAATGTGTATATGCATTATACTTTAGGGAAGGGAGGTCACGTAGTAATACCCCTACTGCTGACTATCAGATACCTTTTATCTGATGATTTCTTAGACCAATCTTTGCTTAAAACCATTAGGAGTGATCATTATTCTCATTTGAAACCAGTTTAAAGGCGGATCGTAAATACATAATGTCAATCACTGAAATTATATGACGTCCCACTCCCGAACAGTGCTTTGTCAGATACTTGGTATGCCCCAAGATATTTTACGATATCATAAAGGCACGTCTAAATGTACTACAATGTTTATTTTCTCAAAATGTTAAAATATAAGCAAAGACCATAAAACCCCTAGAATGACTCATACTAATCAAAAAATGTGATTCATATATTACACTTCCGGTGGACTTGAACATTATACACCACACTACGCTGTTTGTTTTGATTAGCAAAAGAATGGCTATGGTTGGAACACGTAGCTCAGTTGATAAAGAATTTGTTTGGAATAATCTCTTCCGATCATAAGACATTACATAATTATCCACTTTTTACAATGGAAGAATAACATTATTCCAATCCCATATGCTTTGAAATCAAAGAAAAGGCCAAAAACCTTAAAAATTATTGTTTGCGTTCAAGAAAAGACGTTTCCAGACGCAAAAGCAGTTTGTGATTTTATATGCACCCGTGACTCCAAGTGGAAAATTTTGATAATTTAGGGAAAATAGTTTTACAAACGTATAGCGGCTTTTTTAAAAACTAAGACTGGACCCCTCACTTGGCACAATCGTCTTGCTTGTGATACACTGTGTTTAATACTATAACTGAGAGATAACGGCCTTCAAAGCAAAAGGGAACATTGTAGCCGTTTTATATCAAGAAATCCAATATGGTAGAACTAACTGTAAGAAGAACACGACGTGCTCACAAGATAAATGGGTCCCACAATTAATATGAGGTTGTAAAAATAAATGGTTAGAATCCAACACACTGCTGCTATTTTGCCTACATGAATACATATTCTAAACTGAAATAAATGATTACATTTGTTCCGTTGATGATTGCAGTTGTTCCGTTCCAAAATACAACGAAACGTAAATGAAATCTCTTAATGGCCCTCGACTCAATCAATACAGTATGCTAGAGGAAGAAAGTGTGTATCGTCCTCCGATTCTCCTGCAAACTTTCAGTATTTTAAGGATATTTAAGAATTATATACGCTATACTATTATTGTCATCTTTATTTGCATGTTTTCTTCTAGTCCACCTGGTCAAGTTTATGCGACAGCTCTGCCTTTCCTTCTTTTTCCTCTGGTGCAAACCTACAAAATTATGTACTGTGAAATCCAATACATGGTCGTGGTAGCACACTGCTTCAGTTGAAATCATGCTTCTGAGAGGTAACTTGTTAGACAATGCCCGTTAAGGAAAACCATTAAGTCAAGTAATCCTATTATCAAACGAATAGCTATTGTTATGTCAACGGCAATTATTGTTACAACATTGACAGACGAAACTCTTCTTCACGACATATACATTGTCACAACAAAGTCGTCTCTCAATTCTAGAGAACACTTGGGGTAGGAAGCGTATTATCAATTTATATGATTGTATTCAGTTTGGATTGTCTTTACGTTGTATATTTCAGCAATTAAGGTATAGACTTAATTTACCCTATATGTATGTCAGACTCGTAGCTATTTCATCGTATTTTTCCCCAGGTAAATTTTTTCTTAGTATAGCTCCTCCATGAACAATGAACAATAAACCAGCTGCAGTCAATGTTCTATGAAGCATATCTCAGCTATCACATACAGCTGTCTCGGACTATCAGCATATAAAGTGCATTGCTATTTTACAATGCCTTCACTATCACCCTTGCGACCACGCCCCCATTCCGTTTGCCAAATTCTTTTTGTTTGGAGGATGTAATAGTTGATGTTGGACTAAGAAAATCATTTTGTTTGGTGTCATTATCTCTTTAAAAACAAAAGGGTCTGCTTCATTTTTATCGATATTTGTTAGCCACGTTTGATGCAGCCACACACTGATAAATTACACAAAAACACAGATCAAGTAGATTTCACTTTTTCCCCCTTTTAAGAACAGCTTTTTCCATTGCTGCCGTTTTCCAATTGCCTCATTGCTTGATGCATGTTAGCAGTATACGACATTTTGAGTTGAAGATTAAGCATACCAAGGAATGTTAAACTGATCAAATTGATATCTGGTTCCTCCAACCTCTTAAAGAATCCTCATCATCAAACTCTTAAAACCATCTGCGGAAGATGTTCAATGAATGTTAATTGCAAGCACAGTAGTCTCATGGGTAGCACGATTGCGATAATTAACAATTTGACAATTTGGCATCCAAAACGTCAAACTTTTGTTACACAACGTTTAAATATGAAATCATTCGTTCGATTGTTAGAGTAAAAGAACAACAAACATCTCTTCAACCATACGAAAGCATTCATCGCACCAAAGAATCAACAAGTACTAGAGGAGAGATGGTAGGTATCATGTGCCTGACGAGGGAAAGAGCTATTGAAGTTGATAACAAATTGAAAGTTAGTAATGCATCTGTGAATAGGAAGCAGAGCTCAGTTGTGGTTATTGCAGTTCAGCAATTAAATAGTGTACCGTATAATATGTGCAGTGAGACCCAACCCTAGAGAAAGGAAGGCTAGAGACATTTTCCGAGTGTAGCTCCAAAATTGGACCGATCTTTGTCGTACAGCTGTCATAGCCACTCTTTATCATGCCGCTTGTTACTACCACTACTTCTACCACTACTTCTACCACTACTTCTACTAATAATTCTACTAATAATTCTACCACTACTTCTACCAATAATTCTACCACTACGTCTACTACTCCTACTTCCACTACTAATCCCTCTACTACTACGGCTACTTCTATCGCTACTTTTACCACTACTTCTACCACTCTCACTACTTCTACTGCCACTACTTCTACTACTACTACTACTGCTTCAACGACTTCATGTACCACGAATACTATACTACTATTGCCACTACTACTACCACTACTTCAACCACTGCTACTTCTACCACTACTACTACTACTACTACTACTACTACTACTACTACTACTACTACTATACTACTACTTTTCCTGGTATAAGCAAGAACTGGTAGCATTTTAAAACTGGCATCAGTAACATACCTCGTTATCAGTTAGATAGTTTTTCTCTGCCTCGTCTTCAAATACAACCATTAAAAAGAAGGTGTCACTATGATCAATCAATTGGCAAGAATAAGATGGGATCATTCTTACGACGTTTGATTCGCTTTGTAACTCATTTAGCAAAAGACAGGTGAAATATGTTTACTGATCAGTTCGTCTTGAAATAGCATGCCTTTGATTTCGGTCGTTTTTAATCAGTTTGCACACGTTGGAGAGATAACTCAATCTTCTATAGACTCACCGAATCGCGTTCATGTTGCACTATGTCTAACAGGTCGGTGTGAAATCATAGTTTGCTATTATTGTTTTATTTTCAGCCGGTTGATCATTATTTTAGTGTAAAAGTAATAGATTCAAGAAAAACAGGTGATCTGCAGAGCAGTGATTGGTATACTTCAATAGAAATCCTTTTCAATCTTTTGGATAACAAGACATTGTTCACATTACTTAGCAGTCACGTAGATCTATTCTTATGGACTCTAAACAAAGTGTTCAGATACAGAAGCTCTATGTTTGTATGTATCAGCCGTTTGTCAGCTCCGCTATACTGCGCATGCACGTTTAAAATAGGTAAAGTTGTTACTAATCAGTTTATCCCTCATCACGGTACGTAACAAATACAACATTGGATGACTTTTAATTGTACCTCAGAAGACAGCTATGGTTTCCTTGCACCCTATTATCATACCATTTCCATAATATGTCAGACCTCACTGGAGCGTGCTATGGAGTTAAAGACCCATCTTTTGCCTTCACAGGCTGCAGATACATCTCAAATAAAATGTTCTTTTGCAAAATGTGAAATTTGAAGGGCAAAGAAGTACCAAGACGATGAAAATTAGCACAGAAAGTCTTTCAGATGGTTATTGATTTATGATATTTTATCAGAGACCCGATGCTTTCTACTTCCATCCATCGAGGTGGACTGCAATGAGAGTATGATTGATTCACAACAACGCCGACTGTAAGGATTTGAAACTTCGTCTACCAACTACTTAGTACAATTCTACACTAGGACAGTCTCCTTTATCTCATATTACAAAAATGTTTGAAAATTGTTAGCCAATGGCCTGTTCAGCAACCGTAGTTTTCTTACTGTTAGCATTGCTAACCTATCTTACAGCTATTGCAGTATCAATGTCATGCTGACGTCTTTTGTATGGTCTGCCTCTAATTTTCTTAACAAAGCGTCTATTCTGTGACTCATGTATCCAAAACTACGAAGAGGTAAACTAGGGGTAAACAGGATGATCTTCTTGTTCGATGAGAATTAATCAGAAATAAATACTGTTGTCATGGCCATACCCCTCTCCTCTCATTTCTTAGAATGTGGATTCTTGAAAGACGTCTGGCAAAGTGATGGGTGAAATGAGAAAGTGAAAAGATTTCACTCGAGTTTCATCAGAGATTTTCTGGACCAAACTTTGATCGGACTTTATAATTTGACATGCAGTAGTAAATATGTCTGATGTTTTACAAACAATGGACACCAGATAGAGACAAGTAAAACGTGGAAATCGAAATGTTAAGATCTAAGAGTCAGATAAAAGATGAAATCTATGATAATTTGCTGATTTGCTTTTAATAGACATAATTACATATCATTAGATTTCATTAATTACCATTAGCAAATCAAAGCCAATAGAAATTATAAACAAGAGCGTAATTAGAACACAATTGGTCTCCTCAGCCCTTGCGTGTGTCATTGACGAATCTGTTCAGACATTGTGTATGTGGACTCATTTTCTGTCGAGAACCAACGTCATTCATTACAGGGATTATCCAAGGGCCGTTCTTTTTCTGACAGGTACATGTTCTCAGTAAGACGGCTTGCGCAGGCGTAGTTTTCGCATTCTATTGAGTGTTAAAGGTCAGGTTAAGTTGTCAATTTTGTAATGAAATAGTCTAATATGTCTTATATACCACAACTTTGGACAGGGTCCAAAGATTAGATTATTTTCTATACGAATTGTTGCACCCCAACTTGAATTTGAGCGAGAAGTGTCTCTATAACAGATTTGATTCTTAAACTTTATTTTCAGATCTCTATTTAAAAGACAACGAATGTAAACTCAATGCATTTTTTCAATGCTAAAAAAACAGCCAAATAAATATATAAACCCCATGCTCTTAAACACGGGTGGCTTTTATTTAAAGGTCTCCATTTTGCTGGTTTACTGCCTTTCTTTGTAAAAGTACATTGTGTGTTATACTGTGGAACAACTGAGTTCTATACAAAGGTAGGTTTTAGTCAACAAGACAGATGTCGCAGGGCTTTTGCTGAGCTGCATAATATCCGGGTGTTCGTTTCATGGAAAGAGCCAACAAAATCCTATTTGGCTGTCGACTGTTGTCAAAATTATGGCTGTGTCAAGTCGCATCGGGAGAACCAAAATCTGTACTAAAGGGATTGTGACAGCACATTAAATAAGAAGGTACGAGTAGGAATATGACCATGGACTCAAGGGATGTAATTGTGTTCAGAGGAACTTAAACACATGGCGAGAAATGAAATGTTGGGAAAGCAGCTTTGAAAAGTACTGCAGAGATGGAACTGGTGAAAGCTAAGGAAGAAAACGTCAGAATTTGAAGCTTGTACAAACCAATAAACAGAGAGCGTGGACGGCCACGTAACGTTATGGAGGCAGTGATGATACCACATCTGAAAAAATCCAGTTTTCAATAGTATTAACATCCTATAGATACGGTAAAGTAATGAGTCAAAAGTTACAGATAATATCTAATGAGTTGAGCCGGAACAAACAGTTCATTTTCCATAAAAGCTGTTTCAACGAGAAGCAATTTTCATAGTGAAGGATGCTCTAGATGAAACAGCTGAGTGAAGTCAGGCAGTCTCCATACATTCCTTAGATTTTCCTTAGAAATAATTTAGAATTAGTTAAAAACAGCTGCTTAACGTACTAGAAAAGAAAACCATTGACTGATGACATCAAATTTAAGTGAAACCTCCTGTCAATTACAAACTCTCATTCTAAAGGTTGTAGGTGGTCTAACTGAAGAGGCTTAGCTATGCAAGAGTGAGCTATAAGGTTCACATAGCCATCTGTACTGATCTATCTGTCTGGAGAAGAAATGTTGAAAGCAGCTACATGGCACGCAGAAATCACTTTGCTTTCAATGCAGTTTGATTTCAAGTCAGTTTGATGTCAAGCCAGTTTAATTTCAGATCACTTTGATTTCAAGTCAACTGACTTCAAGTTATTACAAGTCTATTTGATATCACGCCACGTTGATTTCAAGTCAGTCTGGTTTCAGATAAGTCTGATTTCAAGTTAGTTTGATTTGGTGATGATAAAGCTGTGATACTCAACGCAGAATCAAGACGGTGTACAGGAAATAGTTCATCAACTGAGCAAATCAACAGCTAGGGTTTTATCAAGAAACTGAGATGAAAAAGAGCGAGAAGGAAGTGAAATTCAACAGGAAAAAGGAAGCTGCAAAGCAATGACAGACGTACATCATCTAAATTTGAACGAGGAAGAAAAGAATGTAACACTCCTATTTCGAGGAATATTGTCACAGCTACTACTGTTATTACAACGTAGGTACTTGGTCGAAAAACAATGTAACAGTTCTCAACACTCTTTGTCCATCATTCTCGATACATACTCCATATTTTTGCTTGTGTTATCCAACCGTCAGCTGAAAGTTTCTTTGACTGGCCGACAAATTTGTGGCCATGTGTGTCAATTGCTAATGAAGACCTTGGCAGAAATGTTGTCTCTCTTTTACTATTTTGCAAGAAAGGAACGTAGGGTCAACTTAGAGATATTTGCGGTTGCCAGTATTCTCAGAGAAATGTTTAATGGTATTCTTAGGATATGAATGTCAATGGCCTTAGTTAAGTTACATTCCATCTGTAGGGCCCATATAGCATCACAATTTATACGAATGGATAAAACTCCTCTTTCAACGTGTGAATATAGATTTACGTATATTTTACAGGTCATTGAAAATAGTTCCTAGAGTAATTTTTATGCCCTTTGAAGATGGAGTGGGTGCTGATTTCTGGATGAAAAATCAGAAACAATGTTATCGCCACAAAATGATTTTGTCTGTCTTATTCCCTCAACTTTGTGACAGATAAATAGGGATTTGACCGTACGGTGGATTTCTGTTGTCTTAACGCGGTTTGTTTGTTGTTCTTAGCCCTTTCCCTAGTTCCAGTCTTATGCGATTATAAGAATTAGACGGTCGTAGACTTTCGCTGTGTTACGAGTCAGTTTGATGCCTTTGCAGTTGTTGATTTTAATCTGATCGCCTTTTAAGCACTCTATCGTAAAATCAGTCAGGGTTTCCACAATCTAGGCTGCATTGCAAGAAGCCATTAAGCCACTCCTATTTTTCCCCATCAGTTCGAAGGCGTGCCATCGATATAGCACGCTTTTCTATGGTGGAGCATTTTTCACACCAGGGAAAAGCCATTATTCCCAATCTTCCAAATGTGAAATTTGCTTCCAAACAGTTGCGCTCATCTTTCGCCTACCGATTGGCCGGCTTAAATGATAAAGTTTGCCAGAAGAGAAAAAAACTTAAGGGGCAAGCCATCTATTCTTAATCTATATATCGTCTCAAAATTCTTTACTTTCATATAAATTACACCCTGAAAGTTATGTATTAAAGACATTGTGAGCTTAGCTTACTTTTTGTTACTCAGCATAGTTATATATATATATATAGAGCACTGTAGCAATATATAGCAATATATGGCATTCACATATATTTTGCTTGACTTTGACTTCACAACAAGATTATCAAATAGAGCTGCTACTAACCTTTCGTCTAAGGTTTTTCATCTAGAATATAGTCTCCCCTCTCTTATCAGAGAGCAGAACTTCAAATCATGTCTTGGGCCTCTTATAATTTCATAATCTGGATTTTCCTAGCTCAAGTATACTAAGAGACGACGTCTGAAGTAAAAAGCACTCCTTATGTATCTGAATATTTTAACATTTTTTAAGGCCTGCGTTTACTACGTAATTACAATGTTCAGCACTGCTTCCAATTGCTCCCACCTCCTGTCATTCTCTGTATCCAGTATAAGTGCATTAGATCTTTTAACACATGCCAAGTAGGTGCTCCTCTTCATCAACTCAAAATTTCCGTATATTTTCATCTCGCACTTTCTCAACCCATATTAACCCATTTATGAAAATGACCCTTGGGGAAATGGGTACAAAATATCCATGGTGATGCCACGAGTTTGATTAACTATAGCGTTTCGTAATTTGAACAGTATACTTAGATATTACTAGACACTACTAAACCAGATACTATTGCATGCATGAAGGCATGATTAATGATAAATCATCATCTCTAAAATACATACATATTTATTATTGTAATATTTGAAATGTCATAAGTAGTTATTTCCTGTCAATTATACCTGCACAGTGCTCTAAAGTGGCTCCATTTGTTGAAATGGGTAGTGACATGACTGTCACACCTAAATAATATCTCTTACTTCTTATCTCCTGTCATGGTTGCATCATAACAAGCGAAAGGAAAGACGAACAAACTGCAAAATTTCATGATCCAATGTGACGCTGCTAGACAACTGGTTTTCCGTAGGCTATCATCACTCCATGAATTGTCCTGCAAAGAAGGTTGACGGCGAGACAGTGTTACACAGCTGCTCGATCTATTACAGCCGATAATCCGATAAGACGTTTTTGGGATTCTCGTCATAAAGATAATCTACGAAAACATGCAGGGTTTTAAGACTATGTTAATACGACACGAAGTTAGAATTTAAATGAAGGATTAATCAGCTGTAAGGTGAAAGGGACTTTTCTTCACGAATTGAGATTTAACGATGTGTCACCACGGCTGGTAGGTGAATCGTTTCTAAGGACACGACTATTGAAAGTTCTAAACGTGGCATAGGGATGCAGGGTGGTGATGAGTATCGACACATGAGTACCGGTAACGAGTGTCTAGGAGTTGAGGCATATATTATCAAAAGTTCTGTCAAACTTAAAACCATGATAACCTTGAATGTTGATATGGTGTTCTTCGATACATATGAACACTCCAACTGATAACATTGGAAACATATTAGGAAATGCAAAATCATGTTACCAACGGGATGCGAACCCGTGACGCACACATTTGCGGCGTGTGCTTTACCAGCTGAGGCTGGTGAACGCTACTTATAATCTATTCTATGTCTCCTGGCCTTCACATTATCACATTGTCTCCAAAATTGCTCAGAGCAGGATCTAGATGTCCTCAGGTGTAGTATTTGGAGATAATGTATTATTTTTCTAGTATTATTTCAAACTTACCATTTCAAGTCAGGCTCACAGGTTCACAGATCGCAAACTGAAATTCTATCAGTGACATCACAGAATGTCAAGCCTTGTGGCGTTAGAAGAGGTACAAGGAGAGTAATGTTCTATTTGTGCGTTTCCAGGTATATATAAATTTGCAGGTCAGGTTCAGGCTAACACTTCCTGGGTTATTTAAGACATTCGCTTCAGTATCATTGTTCTGCACGAAGAATCAATTCCCTAATATATCTAGACGTGAGTTTTGGATTTGAATAGAACGGAATGATCCCAGCCACTTGAATACGCTACAGTGTACTAATGTCCGTAAAGTACAAAAGCCCACAGATAACATATTTGTTTACCAAGAGGCAGCTTTGTCGACTTCGGTGCTACTGGAGTGATGCGAAGAATGCAGGAGCAGATATACTATGTTTATTATCTAACATATTGCGATATAGCGTAAGAATCAATAAGAATTCTTTGATAATTTGTAATAAATGGCAGTCCAAGAGCCCACAAGTTGGAAAAAAGTGGTTTTTATTACGAGATGTTCATGAAGCTTAGTGGAGGCCAGTAGTGTCAAATACGGTCACAAATTCTTATTTTAAACCGTAAGGCTTTGATAATTATCTTTGACCATTCCATGGTGGAGGGGTTGCTCAGGTACCTGTACTACTACCGCTCATGCTTAAAATATAGAAATAGTCATTGATAGTACAGAAGTAAAAATAATAGTAGTTAGATACAAAGCCAACACTGACGAACCGCAACTGACAAAAGTAGCAGCCGAACTGAAAAATCAAATTTTGAAAGGGGAAAGGTCAGTTGGATTTTTCAAGCCTAACTATTACATGCTTTAATGCGACCAACAAGCCGTCGACATGGCGTGAGAGATCCTATGCTGATCCGGTCTGTTTTCATCACGCAAATGACTTTACAGCAAAACACCAACCGGTGTAAACAACATGATTCGCATTTCCATATTTCGCGGAACATAAGTTTCAAGTTCTGTCTTACAATGGATATTCATTGTAACATAAAATCCCATCCATACTTCTGTGATATTATTGCGTATCGTAATGATTCAGTTCTAACAACCCAAAATATCGCATTCGTGTGCTTTTGAGTAACAGATTTCTTTGATTCTTCGAAGCAGCTTAGAGAATTGCTTACATGTGATAGGCAATCCTGTTACAGGGAATCTATCATCCATATCTCAATGGCTAAATTCACTTTAATTTCCTGCCAAATACCTTAATTTTGTATAAAGACAGTAGATGACACGAATAAAAGTTGAATGGAACACAGCAACAAACAAAGCATTCAAATTTTTATGTCATTTATAACCGTAAGGAAGATTGATTGCCTACCGATGCTACTCTTTTAAATTGTAAAGAGACAAAGAAATGAAGGCGACAAAAGCTCTTGCATATATCACGTGCAAGGTATTGGATTGTTGAGAGATGAATGGTACGAGTTGTTTAATATCTGTGGTTGAGGTGTAGAAAGACGCAATTGATGCGATGGATAAGGATCAATGGCAGGCATCGGGCATCATCGGCAGAAGATAGCACTCGCATGCCATACATAATGGTATCATATAGCAACAACACCAGGAGGAAACCTGTCATCTTACATCAATTGTCGATGAGTTAAGAATGCATTTTCGTATAATAATTCTTGGCTTAACCACGTAACAGGATGAATTGCTATTCATTTAGAATCATGATGACAGTTATCACGTCACTTAGTATTAAACTTTAAACATATTTTCCAGTTTGTTTTAAATGGTCTTGATTTTACTCACTTGTAGCTAATTACGAAAGTGTAGTTTGCGCATTATACATTTTCTTCATTACAGGTTGACCCAATTTCTTTAATAGATTTATCAAGACCTCTATTACTAAACAGAAATACTACCATCACAATGCGTTCCATTTGAAGACAATCTCGTCCTTTCAGTTTACAATTTTATGATCGCATATATTCTTTCCATTGCATTGGTTTGTTTTAGTTGGACTTAACTCTATGTTATAGCCTCTCTTATGAATATGCAGATAGACTTGGATCTTCCCTCTGCTCAAGATCTCAATTTTCAGCCTCAAAGTTTTCAGTGAAATGCAATCCATTCCAATACATGACAAGGATTACCCACATAGGAAACTTAATACCAATCTATTAGTGTTTGGTTTTGAATGAGGTATACTGGCCTTTATTGCATTGAAAGATCGACTGGAGAAGAGGCCACAAGATTTTTCATCTTTCTCGCTTCCTTTCGATTGCTTGCCTTTGAAAGACTGCTAAAAACCTCAAAGTATAGTCAGAGAGTAGCGATTTATAAACATCATTTTATACAAGAAGCCAACAACCTGGAGAGTCGTCACTCTGTTGCACATTCAGATAGGTGTGTCTCAGTTGGCTAAAAGGTCGAGGAGACAGAGAAAGGTAATCAGGGGGAAAATGAAGTTGTACAATGATGAGGGTACCCAAGACATTAGGGGATCAGATCCTGTGCATAATCAGCCAAAATTTGGTTTCAAGGTGGGATTCCATGGATTAATACAAGTTTTCTGGCTTCACAAAGAGTGTTTGCGTTAACGTAAGTTCAGTTTCTCCACCGATGTGGCGTGCATTGAATCATGCTTTCTAAAGAGAGAAAAAAATGCTTCATGGCATCTTCTTGAAATTTTTGGGAATTCGCAAGCGCTACGTTTGATTTATAATGTCTAGAAAGCAAGTGAGGTGGAGGCGATGACATCATGGAGCTACCTGTCTTCTAAACATTGCTCATTTTAGTAGCAAAAGCAGATTTGAGTAGGCAGGGACCACATCCAGACCATGAAAAGATTTTCCACTGGTAGTTTAGTGCCATTATAAAGTATTGTGCTGCGCAAGCAGTCTCACAAACCGTTATTTCCAGTGATATACACAAAGGAGAGAGCACCATCCTCAGTATTTCAAGGTGAATTGTAGTTTTGGATGGGGTTGTCCGCGTTCAGATGACGTGCTGTCCAGAGCTTTTTCTGTCTCAACTGGATAATATAACGTAGCCTACTTACCTGTGATCTGCACTTAGCAAATGAAATTACAATATTAGCTCTTCGTTTAACTGTTTGTTGGAAATCCAATCTTAACTCCTCCGATGTCAGTTAGTCTCTCGCTATCCTTTACTTGATCATTTTTCGTTAAATACCTCTGACTTTGTTTATAGAATGGCGCCTAAGTGACAACTTGTCATACGTCGTCTTTTACGTATTTCTAACAGATATTCAATTCAAAGACTTCTAGACGTCCAAAACTTTTCCATCAAATTCTTCAGGTGGATATTCGCTCACAATAAGTTGTTTACAAGCTCGGTTAACCGACGTAGAGGCTCGCATAGGCTAAGACGATGAAGGAGGCCTACATGTTCTTGTCATTTTAGCAGCATTATAATCGATATGACTTTTAGGAATGATGTATTATGAAATGATTTTACCACGTAAGTACATTTTTAAGATACACAAATGTTGGTTTGGAGATAATGGAGATGGCTGATGAAGGGGCATGGGTGTAGATTCCGCGGGGGGACGCACCCCCTCACTTTTCAGGATGGAGGCACAACATCTGCTTTAGCCCCTCCACGTTTAATCCTTTTGCCATAGGAAAGAACAACGTTGTGAGATTCTTCAAAGCAGATACATCAAAAAGAATAGAAAAGTTTTATCTTTCACAACTAGCATTGATGTCAGTAAAATATTTGATCCCAACAACAATAATAATGGTATTTTTATATTTAAAACCCTGTTTTCAATAATTCTAGTGCAGGACCACCATTTCTTAAAACCCTGGTGTCAAAGTTTGTCATTTTGTTTGATGTTTTCGTTAACACATGAGCTTATGTGGACACATTTTACGTATAAAATGATGCATCCGCTGTTTTCTAGGTGGTTAGTCTCAATAGCCACAATCCACTAGAACTATTGATTCACATGTTCCTTCAAAACCCATCAGCGCTCCAGTTAAAATTTTAGTACAGGGTGCAATCAAGAAATAACATAAAACACCAATGTGGTATACAGAAGTCAAGGTTGTTTAACCACTTTTGCAAATCCGAAAACAAATGTGGTATTTGAGAGATCAAAAAACCTTCTATATACAGCTCGCTTCCTGATACATCTTGCAAGAATTACAGTTTGCAATATTTCAGAGAGTTGTTTCAGAGAGAGATGACAACTTTTGACCATATAGTAACAGATAATCTTGACTTCTTTAAACGTCTTAGTCATAATGATATGGGGAGGGTATCAGGATTAAATAGGGGTAGGATGTAGGGGGCAGGGAGTCAGAGACAGAGGCTGATGTAGAGCGAGAAGTGGTTAAGTTGGAAGGAAGGAAGTGTGCGGGAAGTGTGCGGGAACTGTGCAACCTGTATGGGCATTCTATTTGCTAATCTTCTATCCCACTGTTCCGAAAAATTAAAGTTTTAAACTGAGGCATGGGAGCACAATCCACTCCGCAAAATAAGTAGAGGAATGATGTCCGCCTTCCTTCTCATTAGTTTAAGTACAAAAAGCAAGAAATCTATGGAAATCAGCTGATAGCCTGATTAACACAGTATTTTTCAAGTTTTGTTAAGAAACAGACTTTGATGTGGTTGGCAACGCCATTTACGACATAAGGACAGGTGTTATTTAATTACAGTATAATTGAACATTTAAGTACTTCCATATGATTGCAACATTTAACACATAGCTCCCTTTAGGTGAACTCAAAGCTCATTCAGATCCTGTCTGGAGTGGAAGACATTCTTTATAAAAGATCTTCCTCAAGGCCTGTGACTCTCCTTTTGGGTTTAGTTTTCATGGTAGTTGATTACCTCAAAGAAAATTTTTGGCCATTTAAAGCAAAATTTATTTCCATTGCCATTGGTTTACCGACCTTTTTCGCAATAAGAGAGTCATTTTGCCATAATATATGTTATATATATAATATCCCTATAGTTTTGGCTGCTGTCTAATGAGTCGGATGGAAGCCCTCCCACATTGATTGCGGATTCTAAGTGTCCCAGAAATCAAAAATCACGTGCTCACTGTAGTGTGTACGAAGGAAGAGCAAAGAATTCTGGGGGAACAGGACCATAACGTGATATCATATGTTTCTTCTTTTCCTAAGAAATTTTCTCGTCGACAGAAAAATAACCGAAGAGCATATTTAGATTTACGTAATTCGAGGCTGATGCATAGGTAGAGGGATCCACGTGATACTCTTCAGAGGGAACAGTTTGGAATGAGGGAATGGATGAGCACGGAGAAAAATTTGGAGATGATAATAGTTCTTACGACATGGGCAATATCTAGCCTGAATGATACCTTCCAAAAGTCTACAAAGCAAATATCAATGGGTATTGAACTTTAAAAAAAGAGATCCAAATAAGAAAACAAGTGCCTAGGTGATCAATAACATGAATTATGAAAGTGAGACTTCAGGGGTGGTGAATCAGTGACCGAAAGAAAGTTTTGAAAACAAAATTCCAGAGAGACGTAAATGCAAACAAACTCAAGTCGTCTAAGGCTGTATGAAAAGGGCAACATGATTATAAATGGTATTTCTACTATCTCATTAAACCTAGCGGATAGAGAACATGAGTTTGTGGCTATCCATTCAATCCAAGCATTTAAGGATGAATGGGTATCGTTTGTTCACCCTAAGCTGATAGCAAAAGTACCTTTATCTCTTAGAGAAAAAGTTCGTCTGAATCAGAGAACAATGTGGATTGCACTTTTTTGCCGAGACTGATGATGTTATTAAAGAAGAAAAAACGGCGACTTCTTGCTCTGACAACGGGATGATAGCAAAGAGAAAGATGGTAAAAAGAACGATAAGTTGATATGGAAAGCGGCGGGCAATGGACGTAGTACTATGTCTGTGATAATATATAGTCAAGGAACGTCGCTTATTGTTCTTGTGCTAGCTGTCTTGTGCTCTGATAGAAATGTTATTTCCCATAAAAAGTAAGTAGAAAGACTTGCATTGATATGGTTTATTTCAAATGTAATATGTTTGCCGATTGTAATAGCTAATCTGTCTGTAAGTTTCATCGGCATTTACGTGGTATCAAAAGCCCTTATAGTCTTACGAGAACAAAAAGCTAGTTCACAAGGCAGCACATCCTATCGTGAAAGGGATATTTTCTCCTTCGTTTTTAATAGTGATATCTGGTCTTAGTTCACCATCTGCCTGTATTGGCATGTCCCACAAAATCTTCACCTTCTCTATTTCTGTTATTATTATTCTCTTTTCAAAATTTACGTTCTTGCTGTTTTTGTTGCCGGTATTTGATCTGCTAGACGAGTCATAACAAATGACCAAAAGGCCGGCTGAATCATCTCGTCCTTACATTTCTTATACTTTTTTCAATATTCTGGCAGTTCCCAACAAGGCAGTCTTTTGCATCATTTCCAACATTGTATGTTATTCTGAGTTTTCCCACCCATCTGTCAAATTCGTGTGTAACACGTCGAAGGGAGTGGCCCTACAGGGATAAGTTCTACCTTTCGCAACTTATATAACCTTCTGGTCTCTCTTTTGAAACCTTGGTAATTTGCCACCTTTTCGTTTTCCTCTACTCTTGCATCAGCTGGTACAGCAATATCGATGATTGTCTCCTTTTGTCCCTCCATGTCAATAACAATTAGGTCTCCTTGCCTCTATCAGATTATCACATTGGATATTAACGTCCCACAGTACTTTAACCTCTTCATTCTTTACTGCTATTATTATTATTTTTATTATTATTATTATTACATTGCAAGCATTCACGAAATTGCTACAAGTGGAGGCATGATAAAGTTTTATGTACAATGATACAGAGATTTGCTAGATGTGACACATATGACATGACAATTCTTGCCGATCTGTGCTTTGACCCAAACTACCATGACCTTACGAGCTCTTTCCTAATAAGCACCATACATTGTTCTGGAGATCGAATAATCTGTTATAGCTATAAAACTGACAGTTTGCTTCGAATTTATTACGACGAATTCTCGTGAGTACAAAAAGCGAAGATACAGCTCCTTAAGGAATGAACTGCTAATCTCCTGCAAGAATTTCGAATTTGTGCTCGTCATGTTTTCGACACTCGGCTATTTGAGAAAAGAGAGGAGACGAGGACTTATACACTTTGTTTACGAGAGGTTTAACATTCGACCGATGTATCTATAAATGTATGGAGCCAAGTTAAGATGTTCCTATTACATCTTTTGTAGACATAGCAAGAACCGGTCTGATCCAGAAGTTAATGAGTTTTGTTAAGCAGAAAGATAGTTTTGATATTTTCTTTTTGTGTGTGCCTCTTTTGTTGTATTAGGAATAATAGTGGAGCTATTTTAAGAGACACATCATTCTACGTAAAACTTTCAAAATTCTGACCAGTTTTATACACTCAACTTGATATGTACAAAAATTTCCTAAAAAACATGTTTTCAAAAATCATCATTATTATTATTATTATTATTATTATGATGATGATGATGATTGTTATTATTATGATTGTTAAGATCAATATCTCATGTTATATTTTTGAACTTACAATAGGGTTTGAAACGAATTTGAAATTAAACTATGATCGCAAGTTACTGAAATATAGTTCTATATGTAATGATTTAAGAAAGAAATATGATTGTACTTTTATAAATTTAAGTGCAATAGGCGGAATAGCTACAGAATGCCAGTCTTTCATATCGATGTTAAATAACGTGAAGATATCTAACAAGGACTATCTTTTGAGAAAGGTTTTGCTGATTACAATTAGAACTACCTACTTGAAGGAATAAGGAATGGCCTGAAACAGATCTCTTGACTGGGTAGGAGGCATGTACCATACCCATTCCTGTATACCTTGCTTGTAAGTGAGTACTGGAATTGTATGGCAGACAGATAATAAATAAATTGAAGTTTAAAAAAAATTATGTATCTAGCTTACTTCCAGCAAATGTATACACTTTCTGCAGAAAAGGACTCATTCTGAGCCTACCTACTAACACTAATATGAAAAAATGGAATGTCATAATTTCAAATCTTTGTTCTCTTTGTTCTCTCTCCCCCGGAACTCAGTATCATGTTCTCAGTAATGGTTCATCTGCATCGGGAGACGGCCGATATTTGTGGGTGGAGACACAATAATGTCTTGAAGACGGTGGCCAATCATTTCACGCATGCGTTAAAGGAGGGCCTTCGATTATTTGTAGACCTCCCTGGTCATCGAAACCCAGGTTTGTTATTCAAGTCTTTACGGCTAGACATGGCTTTAATGGAGGGCAATATGGATACTGTCGTAGAACTTACAGTCTGGTACAGAATAAATACAGAAAATCTCCGAAGTGACCTTGTAGACGCAAACAAAAAGTTTATTGTCATAACGCTAGAAGTATCGACATTAGGTTTTTATTCCAAAAATATTTCCAAATTTGAATCATTATTAAGGAAACATGGCATTGACAGTAAGAAACTCCACAGCAAACTTACTGAAGTGGCCTTGCGTTCTTCGTATTACATATTCCGTAGGAGAAACAAGGATTGGCCCAATCCAGCAAACCTTGACTTTTATTAATGAATGTTGGTTTGCTTTCTTCTTGGTGTTTATTTTTTTATTTATCTACTTTCCATTCCCCTTTCTTTTCTTTCTTTTTCCTGGTTTGTTTTTTTTCCTTCTTAATATGTTGAACATGTTTATACTGTTGTTGTACCAATGTAAAGTAAATATCCACTCCTATAAAACCTTACTGTCCCCGTCGTAATGGGTGGAAACAGTGAGAATGATACGTACAATGTTGAAGCTTATTTTTCTGTAAAGTTACAGAATAAATATATGGCACTGAAGTTTAAAATTATTATAAAATCAAAAAGAAACTAATGGCATTGATTTAAAAAAAACTGCCTACGCTATCTAATCTTGATCTTTGATAGATACCAAAGAATGCTTTTCTTGTTTATGTCCACAACCTTGCAACCCATTTTCTCTAACTGCCTTTTTAACACGTTATCTTTGGTTGCCTTACATCTTTAAATAATGGGCGATATAATTGGAGACATGATTCTGTACTACAGATTATATGCAATCATTTCTCCCCCTTAAAGGATAGCTTAGAAATCTACTGTGATCTACCTTGTTCTCTCTCTCCTTTGGTCATAATTGGTCATGAATGTCGCCCTAACATCCTCATAAGAATGCAAAGATGCATTAACTGTAAGATTTGAAACAAGGTTCGAGATCAATTACAGTTAACTAAATATGAAGAAAACCTGTTTTATATTAAAGGGTAACTTGACCGTACATTTGATAGAGATCTGGGTATGAGTACTATTGGAAGATTTTATGAAGACAACAAATCATCCTTTGATATGCTCAATAGCAACAAAAGGAAGTTTTCATGAAGAAAATAATGCTTTGACCCAAGGGGTGATAACCTGATTCATCTCGGAGAAAAGAATCCAAATGAATAACCGGTCGAATCTTCAGAGAACGAAATCGACGGGAGACTCGATCATAATATATGTTTGTAAAGAAACCAGATTTTTTACATCTATTTTATATTCGTAATCATAAGGAAAAAGTATAATCTGTTTTATTATTTTACTTTCTAATGCAGTGCTTTAAAGGTTTTTGCAGACCCCGTTCCTACATACGAAATATTACTTATGTAGGTACCCAGTAGCAATTTAATGTATCGTAGAAAATGCGGAGCGTGTGGCCGAGTCGTCCAAGAACCTTGCATTGAAATCCATCTACCAGAATTTGATTCGAACACTGAGAAACATAGATACCGATTCTTTGGCACAGATTTGAGGAGACGGAACTTTAGAAGCCCGTGTGGTTATTTGTGATACCTGCGTAATGATAACACAATCTTGTTACACCAGGTACAAGTGACTATGTTGTATTGTTGCACAGAAGAATGTATGGCCTACCCTTTAATAAAGCAACGTGTTTTACACGTAAAAGTGTCCTTGTAAGGATATTTACGTAAGACATACCACCAAAAGGCTGAGACAAATGATTAAGCAGCACGAACGTTAGTAGATACAAGAAGAAAAAGCAATCCTTTCTAGAAAACAGCTGGACGATCAGCGATTGAGCAGAATCTAGTGGAGAATGATAAAAGTTTTCAGCTTAGTTCGTGTAAATAAAAATGTTGTGCATAAGTTGTTAATGTTTTAATGTTTCGGCGAAAAAGTGTCTAGATCGAAATGAGTTGCCTCTTTAATTGTCTCTTTAAAAATTAATTGATAGTACACACTGCAAAATTAATAGACACATGTCATATCCTGGGGAGAAACCCTGATACAAAGTAGCTAACACAGATTAGTTTTAATAGGACAGGTACAGGTACAGAAAATAGGGACCAAACAGGCAAGTCATGAAATACTATTATGGTAAACATTATCTTGCACATTATCAGTATCAACACTACGATGTATTCTTTCTGCATTGTGCTAGAATTATCTTAAAACTAAAACTTCTCCTTTGATAAGCTATTAAACAGAACCTCAATATGTATGGTTTACTAAACCAGGATTAAGTTAATACTCCCTACTTCTCTATTTAAACAATAATATAATAATATTGTCAATGTAAATGAAGGGTACGACAAGGTTTGGTAAATGTGTTTATTCTATTCAACATCTATTTGTGAAGCATTGGACATTGGATTGAATTAAATTTACTAAACTACAACAATTTTCGTCCCGCTGTCTCCCAGACGCCGACCGGAAGAAGAAGAAACTACAACACAATAGGCGGTTTTTCTGACGACAAAATCAACACAAGAAGAGACCTGCAAACAATGGGAGATGACTTAATATTTCAATACGAATCATAGATATGAGATAAAGTAGTACTGATGACGAGGATTGTTTGGGATTCTTGAATGTAAAGTGAAATAAAAAAGCTAACAACGCGAGCGTATACTAGCGGCTTGGCGGTTACTATCAAAATATACCAAAACTAAAATTGCTACAGTAAAGGGGTAATTTATCGAGAGTTGACGTAATAGTTGCTGGACGAGTGAAGAAAGCAACTATACAACGTAAGATGATGGTATGAAAATTTGTGTGTAGATAGAGTACTACAGCAAGAACAACAATCCTACGACGGTGAATATATAAACCCTGTTAAATTAAGGTTATTTGACGATTTTCATCTTCTTGACTGTTTGTCATTACTTTTTATTTGTAATCGTAACAAGGGAAATAATTTTTTGTTTTTCTATTGAGGCATGATATGCTAGAGCATACAAGAGGCCTGGAACACAGTGGGCTGTATTACTAAACACTGAAATTGAAAGCATTTGCGAGTAGCTATATTTTTTCTACGAGTCTCCTGTAGGAATCTCTAGGCGAGGCTAACGCTGACCCTAATAAACAATGTTTCAAATGTCATCTCAATTATATCTCGACGCAAAAAAGGAGTGCGTGACTTCCATGAAATCAATTCCTTAAATTTTTTTGCCTCCCTTTATCTCATTTTCACTCTTTTACGGTGGGATTTTCTCATAACGATACCAGATGTCAATATTGTAAAACAATGAGTACAGTGGTATTTTAGACTCAATTATCTGTGGTCTGTTAAAGAAAACTTTTCAACATCAATTACTTATTTTCTTTTATATTCTATTACAATGGTTTTAGTTCTGCCTTTCTAAATATTATAAGCATATAAATTTATCTAAAGTGAATACTTTTCCCCATGAGGTGATATTTTTAAAAGCTTCCTACTCACAGAAGTGGAGTTAAGAGATACAAAGTTACAGAAGCAGTATCTGGCGAGAGTAAAAAATGTTATCTACTTAATACAATGCACTAATTGTCTTAAACAATACGTAGGATCATCAAGGAACATCGAAAACAGATTTCGGCCTCATAAGTGTGACATAAAAGCTCGTCGTGGAGTAGCTAAATGTTTTTTCAATAAATGTAAGAAATTTTCACGACCCCATGCATTATCTACAGATGCAGATCATTGAAATTTTAGAAGAGGAAGATGATGTAGACAGTAGATAGTTTCAGAGGGGAAGATATTGGTAATCCCAAATATTCACATTAACTGATGGACTAAATATCCTTAATGAGTGGTATGCCATAAATCGTACAGGCTATAGGAGATTGTACATGCGTATATAATACAAAAGAAACTTTAAAGTTTGCAGGCAATTGTATTAGTACCATGTGGTAACATTTGAATTATAAACATGGCGAATTCAAAGTTGTTATCAGTGTACCAAACGATGTATTAACTGATTTTAAGGCGTATACCTTATGGTACCTTAAGAGGACTGAAATGTCGAAAGTTTGTTAAAGAAAAAATATTGATATCTGTCTTTATTGCGATTTGGGATTTAAATCTCCACAATTGAGAAGATAGTGTGCATTACACATTTAAATAATTATGTATATACATTGTTATAGAGTTCACTGATTTAGCATTAATTATAATCTGAAAAACTATTTGTGTTGAAAGGTCTGCTTCAGCCACCTTGTCAATCGACGATACTAACCCTGCGAATTTGCGTGTATTAAGTAATTGCCATAGTAACAGGTATCTACATATTCAGGGGGACTGTGTCTAGCAAAAGAGCATCTCTTCACGTACATCATGGTACAGAGATACTGCTCTAGTTTGATTTACGTGGATAATTCCTGTCCTTAGAAACGTTAAATCCACAAGTACATTTCTGTCTTGAAACTTGTCTCTTCTCCTAAGTGATTTTATGTGGATGAAAGAAGAATTCTTGATAGACGACGTTAATTATTCATCATGGAACTGACGAG
This sequence comes from Carybdea cf. marsupialis auct. non (Linnaeus, 1758), assembly GCA_010016065.2. Taxonomy (NCBI): domain Eukaryota; kingdom Metazoa; phylum Cnidaria; class Cubozoa; order Carybdeida; family Carybdeidae; genus Carybdea; species Carybdea cf. marsupialis auct. non (Linnaeus, 1758). The sequence goes on along the minus strand of JAAAKL020000076.1, from coordinate 37,034 downwards.
TCCATTGAATTTTACACAAAAATAGTGAAACGGAGAAGAAATGAATATAGAAAAAAGGAAGTGTGGGAAACTACAATCAAATTATAAACGGGCTTGTCCATTCAAAACATTCAAAGAGATACCTATAAATTATTTGAATATTTCTGTAAGAACTTATATTTGAATATTAAAAATTAGCCGATTTTAATGACAGAGGTGACATGCACCATAAATCATATTTTGTCCTGGTTGCTTGGGTAAGCAAGCTTGAACTAAAGCAAGCAAGTATAATTGTCTCATGTTGCACTCCAATTCCTCTGCATCAAGTCAAGCAACCGTTGCATATGCCAATGATACTGAACCATAATGTAAGGTTGCCAATCTACCGTAAGAGATTCGGATTTTATTTTGAATCAATTGTTTTATGTAGCCTAGAAAGAGAGTTTGCCCATTTCCTACAAATAACAATCTTCTCTCGATAGGAGGAGAATTCCAATTCGTGAATCTACTTAAATGCCAATGCGTTGTACGAACATGATTTATTAGACAAGAAACGGTTGAAGTGGAGAGAATGTCAATAGGGTGTAACGCTCTTCTGTCTGTTTTCGTAAATATTTAACATTCTGACGTCTGAAATGGATTTAAATGCGACTAACATTTCCTACACGCTAGAAAGAACGACACTTTGTCATCAGATTCATCTTAGTCTGGCATCATTTCACGAAACTCATACTTTGGTATTACCTTGCAGTAACAGATTTTGTGAGTTGAACCATTTTGTACAAACAGACTGCAAGGAAACGTATACGAAGCGCAAAACAGTAAATCAGCTCCAAGTGCGTTATGAAGACAACTCGCAACTTAGGAGGTGTCCGAACTGTATGCTATCAGAGACAGGGTTTATTTGTAGTGTCACCTGAGCTCCCCTTGGCACTGTCAGCAGAGGAAGAGAGAATCACTCACGTATGCAATTTTGCATTCTTAGTAACTAAAGTATGATTGAAGATCAAAAGAGATTATCCACAGGTTATGTTGATATCTATTTGAACGCCTCTGGAGTCTCAGTTTACCCGCAAAGAAGAGGAACTATCACCAATAGCGATGTATCCTTCCTAGGGCTTGTCTGACAAATTAGTGTATGTACATGATTGTCCTTTGATGTGAGAAGCTCTACTAATCAGAGTTGTAATGTATCTACTTTGTTGGTTTATAGTTATCACTAGATTAATCATCGTCATCATCACCATCATAACTCAATTATTGATATTGCTATAGTGCAAATACTATAACAACCTATGCTACGTATAGTTAGATAAGGCTAATACAAAACATATCATGAATTGGAACTGGACCTCTGTATCATTTCAAAGAGAATCGAAGTTTGTTTTCTCTGAAATAATTGTAGAAAACATGAACATCTGCCAACTATCAAGATCTCTATCAGCGTTTACTCGAAACCGATTCCTTTACTTTACTAATTATTTGAAAATGTATGTGAAGACAGGCATCTTTTGGATCATTTATCGTTAAAGTGATGCTATAAAAATTGACATGAGAGTTTAAATGTTTACAAATCCTAAATTCCTCTTTATCGTACGTCAAGGAAAACTGTTTAGGATTTAGGAAAGAAATTGGTCATCTCAAATCTCAAATATCTCAGTTGACTGTCTGTCTTTTTTTTCTCTCCTTCATTCTCTCTAGTCCATGGAGGGAAACAAAAATGTTACCTTGTTGATAATGATTGGCTTTAAACAAACATTAAAAGCAGAACTTCATTCTTCTATTACAGAACATTGTATATAAACAATACACTCCTATGTTAAAGCTATTGTTGATATCAGTGCTGTTTATAAAGAAACTCGAAAAGAAACGTAAGAATAAATAAATTCACTTACCCATAATTTTGCTGTGAAACGAAACAATAAAATTAAATTTTTCAAACGACGGCGAATCCACTCTCAACATGAGTTCCTTTCCTCTGCGTTATTCAATCGTTATTCAAAGCCTCGTAATATATTTCTACAAGTGTTTTCTCTAATGTTTTCTCAAGAAATCCACATTCTCACAGTGTTCAAGATCACAGGAGAGCAAATCTCTTCTCTCCTTTGTTAGCCCTTTGACAATGCTGCGACATAACGAAATATTGACCGCAATATAAGCTTAGTTGTTTGTATGGATTTGAGAGTAACTCACTGAAATGTTATTGGTCTCAACAGGAGAAAACGACAAACACTACTGTGTCTCATTCTCTTTACTGGCCACATTCACTATATCTTTGCTGTCTAACAATAACTATGACAACGGCATCATCACATCTACGTTAGGAGCTTAGTGGACATCTGCCCTTCCAACACACGGTTTACAAGCAGAGGTGACCACATTCCCAAGCAGGCCATCCGCTTTCTGTTACTGACTTGTATTGTAAGACCATGAGATTTCTCCTCTTTACACGAAACTGCGGCATCTTGAAACAAAGCTAAAGAAATGTACGTATCTAAGGTGGGCATCGGTGTAACACTACATAAACATGTCCTTGCTTATTATTTCCTACTTTTATTATCTTTACGTAATCACATAGAACTTAGCTAATAAAGTGATTCAACCTATGAACTGAAAGAATCTGACGTTCAACATTCAATAAAAATAACGAAATGTAAACAAGGGTAAACTACAATTTATTTGAATAACCACTTTCTTAACAAGTGACCCCAAGCAAACAGATCAGCATCAAAATAAAAAGGGGATTAAGATTAAATCATATTCTGCGAATGAAATCAACATTAAGTTTGTGATAAAATATAAAGATTTTTGAATCGTAATCATCAGGGGGGAAACAACGGTAGACTGACAATGAGCATCTTACAAACTTACTAACCAGCCATTGGTATAATCAAGGTTTGAATGAGGCAATGTCTGACGAATTAAATAGCTAGTTGAAAAAATGCACTCTTGTTCAAGAAAGCATAATGAGCAGGTGTTTGACTCTCTCGCAATATACACTATTTCCAACTAGAATATTCAAAATAAGGTTTTCTGATTTGAGAAAAGTGAACGAAACAGATAATTGGTTAAGGACTGATTTCAATTTTTGAATAATGAAGTCTGTCTGTCCTACACTTCCAGATTAGAGAAGGTATGGCAACAAACCTGTTAGGAGGGTGGCCCAATTTTAGGTTTCTTGATCCGCGTGCTTAACGAGAGGGGCTTAGGAGTTGGCTATAATAATAGCTTGTATGCAAGGCATCCCTTTGATAGATTGCCATTGGAATCAAATTGTTCTTTTACAATATTCAACAAATTTAATGCGTGCATAAACCATAATTTCAGGAAATCGGATGTTACCGATTGTGGAAGAAAGTAACCCAAAATGTGGGGGATTAGTCATAACTACTAAGTTTAGGAATGCTGATCATGTTGTTAACTAGGGATGGTCATGCAGTCCATTGTCAACAAAGGTAATTCCAACTCAAATGGAATAAATACCATTTGACCGATAAAAAAGACAAGTTTTACATAAAATTATACGATCGTCACATTGTCCTTATACCACTTTGATCAATTAGATGAATGTTTCTAGAACATGAGATTCAAGTATAAAAATATATAAGTATAATATATACTAAAACTCAAACAGATGTAAAAGCATCGCTAAAGAATATTAAAAAGCTGCAAGGCTACAATGTTCTTTTTCAAGCTTTAGGAAATTGACAAAGTTACAGTCAGGGCTTTGGAAATTTTATGTCAATAAAAAAATAAAATTCCTTATTCTAACGAGAATGTGAGAATTTCTATTCCTAACGATGCTTACCACCAGACTTACAATGAAGTTACTAGGTTCTATTCTTTGTCTTACTGAAATATACACGTAAAAATTTGCATTGGGGTATTTGAACAAGATTTATAGGTATTTGCGATGGCGAGACTTTGTGGATTGTACTTTTACCCATCGAGGCCTTGTTTCGAAACTGAGATTCAAATATTAACAACATGGGACATTAGCTGGCCACGCCATAAAACGTGAGATAAAACAGCTCTATCGAAAATATTCTACTATCCAATATTCCAAGCTCTAGGTGAACAGAGGGACTTCCCTTTCATTATGACCAATCGGGAGCAAAGACTTTAAGCTTTAAGCTCATGTTGCCAGAATGACTCCTTATGTCTTAAAGGTGGCTTCGTTATCGTGTTGGTTTGTTAAAATAATCGACCAATCATTAATTTTATTCAAAATGTTCAAAAATACATGGTTGGGCGACAGTAATCTGTGCTCCTTCTGCTATTTGCTTGAGAAATTTACGAAACTGCGACTTAAGAATAACTAAATATAGTTATGGATGCAGTTTTCGTGCTGCATGCTACAGCATTTGCACTGTGACAAACAGACGGTCCCTAAATTGTTACAGTTAAAGTTGACGCATCGGATATTAAAAGTTTGAGTCACATCCCTATTTTTAAAAGGAGTCATTTTGGCAACATAAGCTTCACGTCTTTGCTCCCGATGGTCATAAATGGAAGGGAAGTGCCTCTGTTCACCTAGAGCTTGGAATATTGGATAGTAGGATACTTTCCATAGAGCTGATTTACCTCGCGTGAAAGGATAGCATCCTCTAAGCAACATTTTCACGGCTTAGAGGATTTTTGCATGATAAATGATAAATATGATAAATATTTATTCCTGAGCAACGGGAATGTATATAAGTATTACATACCTGGCAATAAAACAAACATATGCTGAATTTGATGGATTCGGTGTATACTCTACAATTTACTACATTTGTGCGACCAGTCATTAAACTGATATTTACCAAACACATTTTCAATCAAGACAACATTGATGTGTGGTACAGTGTGGTGTACCTTAAATAACTAGTTAATCCATATATTGCCCCGACCATACAATATCTAAATTTGTATGATTCCTATAATTCACAATCGGAACATTATCATCTTCATGGATGCTAGTCTTCTTACATCTTTATGAAATGGGGCACATAAACTACGCTCTGGAATAGAACAGGGTCTGCTGGTTACGCAACCAGGGACAGGTTATAAATTTCAAATTTGCTTAAAGAGTTAGTAATACTTATCTGAATAAAAACACTTCGACTCAATACCTATCTCTCAAGAAAACTACTGGATCAAACCACTCACAATCTTTCTATCGTAATATAAAAGGGGCTTCTTTTAATATATTGCCAATTATAACACACGACCATTTAGGTTTGTCTGATGGAGGATCGAGGCCATTCAAAGAGCCAGTCATTACTGATTAGTCGAATCCAAACACGTCATCTTGGAAGAAATTAATCAATAGACTTAGTCAGAGTTACTTGTTACTTCTGAGTTCTCAAGTGCTCGAGGAAGCCACCCTGTTAGTAAAATCCACTACTATTGACATCACAAACACCTTCTTGGTCCCAAATCGTGTTCTAAATGATCATAAAAAGAAACACCATCATGAAATGCGGCTATACTTATATGATGAGGATGGTACTTTATTGAGACGAGCCATCACCCTGTTAGTAATATCCACTACTGTTGACATCACAAACACCTTCTTGGCCCCAAATCATGTTCT
>JAAAKL020000076.1:895-31377 GCA_010016065.2 Carybdea cf. marsupialis auct. non (Linnaeus, 1758) | reverse complement strand
AGACGAGCCATCACCCTGTTAGTAATATCCACTACTGTTGACATCACAAACACCTTCTTGGCCCCAAATCATGTTCTGAATGATCATAAAAAGAAACACCATCATGAAATGCGGCTATACTTATATGATGAGGATGGTACTTTATTGAGACGAGCCATCAGACAGAAAATGTTTAATTCGGCAGATCATAGAAATTATTAATCGATGATCTGTCAAAGCACAAAACTGCTTAATACAGACCCTTCGTTTAAGTCAATACACGTAATTCAGTGCTGTTTTTTCTGCCAGGTATAATAATGGGAAAACATGCGGGCTCTACAATAGTCATTCACTTCTACAGACATGATATATAGGTCGAGGTCATGCCGTGTGACATCTGGCCGAGGAATTTACAATGTTTGAAGCAGCATGGAATTTGTCAACTGGAGATGGGAAAATCTAAACATACCTAACATAACAAGAAGAACAGGAGAAAATTTATGAAGTCCTTACTGCAATTTGCAGGATATTTGTCAATGACATTACACGAGAACATGGTGCACAACTGGAAACAAAATGCATCCTGCAACGGAGAGCTTCATCTAACGCAGGTGATTTGATTGCAATGCTCTTCATATGTGCGACCATGATAGCAGATCCTGAGGTTGATTTGGAATTACAAAGGAGAATCAATCAAAGAAGAAAGCCAGTGGGAGGTTAGTTTAGGAAGTGATGCTAGGCAAATATTGATGGGAGAACAATTATACCACAAGATAATGGAATTAGAAGATATTGGGGGTTTTCTAGTTTTAGATAGATCTCTATTCACCGCAGAATGCATACGGTTATGATTATTATAAAAGTTATTATTGGTGCAAAAAGTAAATAAATATGATGAAGTGAAAATCGTCATTAAATGTTATTGTATATAAATATATAATATATAAAACTTTGTTTTATTCATGAATTTAATTAGAGGGATTCACCGACATAAAGAAAGTTAATGATAACCAATAAGAGGGTTATTCTTCTGTTTAGTTTTCTTAAAAGAAGGCTTGAAGTCCGGACTCGAACCCATCACTCACTGGATAAAAGATTGGCATCCACACCGGGAGCAAAAAAGCTCGAAGCACATAAATTGACGAAAATCAACCCAGCATTATTCCAGGAATCAAAAAATTAAAACTAATGAAGGCAATTTATTCCTTCGATGATCACATCAAATGTTTGAGAGTATCAGGTTATTTTTATTAAGAAGAAGTTACATTTTGATACAAAAGTAAAACGCAAAGTTTGATAAAAGAAAGGTCTTGCAATGAATTCTTCTAATAAACACCAGCAATAAGAAGACCTACGGAGGTATAAATTTCTCTTGTCAATTCAACGACATATGCAGAGTTTTGTAGTTTTATCAAGCAAACTAGTAATCCAAAAATCTCTATTTCTTTATCATCCTGAATTAATCTATCCCATGGCTACCCCACAATTTTCACGACTTTGTTAAGGACATACTATAAGCTCATAGTCTTGATCCGTTTAAACGTTTAAGAGTATCTGCCTACCTCACCCTTCTTACTGTTATCACAGAAGGGATCAGTCGCTTTTCAATGAACAAAGTAAGAAATCAATCCTCTTTAAAAGATTGGAATTATGGATTTGCTGAGTCAAAGAGTTACAGTAACCTTATTTCATTAAAAGGAATTCCTAACAGTTGGATTACACGACACTCTGGACCAAATTTGTATTTTCTTGTTGTTTCTCTGTAACAGAGACGTATAGAGGGAACCTTGTACACACCAACATTGCACAAATTACATCTTGATTAGAATGAAGATTGCCAGGAAATTAAACCAGTATACAATTAAATGATGAAATGAGGTATAAATTTGTGTTAATCATATTTTCCAATTCACTGAAATAGAGTGTGTGACTGTAGGTTGCAAAAGAATATTTATTTGTAATTCTTTAATGGGCATCTGACTCGGTGATAGAGCTTTAAAGTTAGTTACATTGTGACTCTGATAGTTTTGCATGTTATTCTATATACCATACATTCTATACCATACATTATATTACATTATAATTTGCAAAATAAACAACATTTAGATATCCAGTTAATCATGGCTCGTAACTAGTCTTTCAAGATACTGATAACGATAAGAAGACGGCCATGATATGGAGAGGTGGAGAGACACTTTTCATGAAGCTATCCACGGAATGTAGCAAAGCCATCCACTTGTTAGATACATAAATGTTTATTTTTTCATCTTTCTCTTATTGTGCTAACTAGATATAAACCAGGACAATCGTCAATCCTTATGCCCTTTCTTTATATTAACTGCTAAACACGAGATTAATTACTCTACTTCTTTTCTGCATGTTTTTGTGAGAAAACTAAATGCCTCCTTTGTCACTAGCCTGCGCTCACAAGTTTACTTTCTAACCAAATTTCTTTTGGCAGCCGTAAACAGAATTGTAATCGCATTAGTTCGCTAGTTCATAAGACGCTGATGATCTGCAATCTGAGTTGGAGACGGGGCTGTTCTATTGCTTTCACAAATTCCGGGATTTTGGCTTTTTAAAAACTCGATCGGCTTAAAACTTTAAAACCTATTTTGGGGCTTGATTTTGGCCTTTTCACATCATTCTTAGTTTTGGTTTGCTGTTTAGTCATCATTTAAGCGCTCACGCAGACTGATTGCACAATTTCTAAAAATAATCCTTCGAGCACAGGGTAGTTTATCTGCTTTTTTTTCAATTATGGCTTTCCTTTCCATTCTTCTGGTCTTGAAGCCATGTAGCATTTACAACATCAGAATGAACATTCATTTGGTCGCGAGAGAATTCTGTTGCGAAGACGTAGAAATAATCAAAAGAACGATGGAGCTTGTCAATTATAAAAGAGATTAAGAGAAAGCAGAAAATGTAAAGGTCGAAGATGATGGTGCTGTGATTTACTCAATGTGCTAAACATGCAAGAATTCTCTAATCAGGTACCAACATGCAAATCATGATACAAATCATACGTTTTTAAAATACAAAAATATCAAACAAGTTTCCTCTCAATAGCAAAGCTCAGCCTCAGTTTCATTTTTTCCCTTTTTGTCTCGTTTAACTTTGCTATTATAGTGCTATTTCATAAAATTGATTGGGCTAAAAGGTTGTAAATAATTTGATGAGATGGATTTTACATATCTTTCTGAGCTGTTGTCTAATAATTGGTATCCTAACTTGTTTGTCATCAGATGAAAAGGTAGGTAGCGAGGCTCCAACGTGCCTCCAAATCCAGATCCTGAAACGCTTCCCCCTGTACTTGACGATAGCTTGTATCTAATAGCAGTCAGTCCAAATAGTTGCGTCTATTGCCATTTATTTACGACACAAGTACGTTTGGCCTATTACCACCGCTTGCAGGATGTAACGTCGTTTATCTCTATTGATTTAGCTGATGTGGAGCTTGCTAGGTTGGCCTTATGTTGCAAGTGGTAGCAGTCCGAATTATAATAAGGTGTCCTGGTTGTGCTGCACCGTTTTTGTAATAAGAAATTTTCAGAGTTACTATGAAAATGTTAGGAATGATTCCCCCGATGGTAAACAGCTAACACAGAATCCTCAAGTCTGTAAAGATTCAGTAGCGAATCAGTTCTCGATTATGCATCAGACACGACTGCCGCTTAAGAATATTAGCAGCTTTGTATATTAAAGAAATGTGGCCTTGCAGCCGGAAAAAATGATTGTAGGACATTCTTTTGTTGTACTTAGTTTTAGTATTGTTTTTGTTCGTATCAATAAGCTTTTGTATTTTTCTGACATTTCAATCTTTTATCCTTGTCATTGTTTTATCACTTGTATTTATGACGTGCTGGGGTGGGTTGTCATACCAAAATTCTCTTCAGCATAAAACACACTCGGTCTCCAACCTTGGACAACGCTTTTCGAAAGTTTCTACAGCCAACGTCAATTCGCTTGTTGATTCATACATCAATCCTGAGGTCATTGCAAAGGCTGGTAATAGAAATACACTTACCTTTTCCTGTCATTGCCGAAGGATGAATAAAATGCTTATGATACAAGAAAGTATCCATCATTGAACAATGATAGTATCTCGAACACTATCTTGCGACGATTATTTTGGTGTAGTCCGTAGACGAAGAACGTTTTAATTCCAAATAGGGAATTAAAGGCAAGGACTCAACTAGACAATAAATTATGTCATTTGGGATATACACAGTGCATTATGTCATTTGGGATATACACAGTGCATTATGGCATGACAAGTTAGTGAAGAATTGCTAATCGATGTAGGTTTAACAACAGGCGTCAATGCTGAGACAATACTCAAGTTGTCAGTGACTTCTTGTCGAAAAGAAATTCCAAGGGATGACGTTTTAATTGTGCTACTGTTGAGTACCAACAGCGATTAGTTGCCAGGGTGGATCAACTCCCATGTTATAATCAAATGTGTCTTCACATATTTTTTCATTGCATTGAGTCATTCACTCGCAACATGCCATTCGAAAAACGATGAATGGGCTGTGACATAATGACCAGAAAATATTTTTGGGCCCGACAGCCAAATGGTTAAATAAAGATATTTTTACTTATAAAAAGAGCTGGAAGAGCTATGAAAACAAAGAAAATTAAGGGGGTTACGTGTATGATGAGGAATTACATCAGTTCCTATAAAATGACAATAGATGCTGTTACCTACTTCAAAGTGTATGTTTAAAGTACAGTGAACCCTCATGGGCATGGAGGACATAGACATCCAACTCTACGCTTAGAGAGCAGCCCTTTACACCATTTGACTTGACCATCTCTGCCTTCCTGACCATCAGTCTGTCCAAAGGCCCTTAAATATTGCAAGATATTAACCATAAAGGAGTCACGGTTTGTCGAGCAGAGAAGCAGTATGGTTTTATTAGCATTCGCCTTAGCTTAGTAAATACAGAAAGGCTGCACTTGAATGGCCTCGGGGTTTGAATACCCATGGTAATATATTTTCTTGTACTTCTTGAAAACTAAACATAGATAAAAATGATATAATCTGATCATATTCTGCATAGAAATGCCGAAACATAATAACTCTCACTTTTCGTATCTAATTCGAACTAGGTGTAAGAGCAGCGTAGTTTCTCCAAACCCTTTTACCATAATGATTGATATACAAGTGTAATGAGAGCTTCTCTCTACTTGTGGCAGCTGCGGAGGAATTCGCTAGCAGTGCTGGCAGATAAACCACAAGAATAAATCGTATGTTCTGTTTTTCCACGTTGTAATTAACTGAGATATATGACAGATCTCAGAGGTCTACCACACACACATAAATTAAAATATACTGAACAAACATTTACATTAAACAATAACAACCAATCAAATTACAGATAAAACAGGAATTGGAGGGTGATTGGCTAGTAAAGAATCTGAGTGGTGTTAATTAGTTTGTGTTAGTTTATGATTGGTTAATTGTTAGTTTACACCTACGTGACATTTCCATTACACAAGCAACTAAACAAAGAACCAATCTCATCCACTGTATTATTTATTGTAAGCTATTTGAATAGATGCCATACGGTCTTGTGAGGTATTGGGACCCCTTCTTTCTGGCTACAAGGACAAAAAAAAAGAACAAGCGAAAACCCTCCACTAATCCACACAACATATCTGTAGAAAATAGGGACCGTTGGATTATGTTGACAATGACAAGCATCTCGCTAAGGCGATAAAGGAGTGTCCATTTATTTGTTGATTAAAACGTATAAACACAAAAAGCTGTTTATGATGAAGTGGAGGAATATTTCTTGCTGTGAATAATTAACATGGCTTATCAAAGAATGAAAGGGGATCAGTTGAAGTCATTGACGACATTACGAAAAGAGCTCTTAGATTCTTACAACTTGTCAATTGCATGACGCTCTAGCAGGCAGTTTGTATAAAGTATCCTGAGGGGACTACTTGCAGCTGAAATTCAATTGCCTTTGCTAGACACAAAAATGAGATAAATTATTGTGGGGACATGGGGTATGAGCGTGTGCATGGTAATATGGATACCCCTGTTTTGGGGTTTTCGTTTCATGAGAACTTGTTGTTGATGGTAACTCGTTGGGAGTGAAAAATTGAAATAGTTTGAAATAGAAGCCAAAAAAATCGCACAATGTATCATGTTCCTGCAAGCATTGGGGAAGACGCAGCAGAAGCAAATCCGTCTTGGCTATCAGTGCACTTGCAATAGTTTGTTGAGAACCTCCACGTCGATCGACAACTGGTAGATGCTCTTTCGGATATTCAGCAAAGAACATGACCGCTTGTGAGGCTACCCTCCATAAAATGAAAACACCAAACCTCTGCCATTTAAGGAGTCACTCTAATTTAAATGAATAGTGATAAACTGAGTGCCACTTTAAAAACATTATCATTCTCCTTATCCGATTGCTTTGATACTTGTGCAATTGTTTCCAGGAATGAAACAAATGGGAACTATACACTTCCACTTTGCGTCGATAGATGAGGACAAATTGAGCATCATGCATGGTATACACATTTTTGCAACTCTGCATCAATAACTAAACATCTCGTAAAATAATCTAAATAATCTAAACTCCAGTTGCTTGACGAGGAAGACATTCAATCAGCATTCTTCTCGATAGGTTCTTCCAATGGACAGGGTTCATACACGAGGTGAAAGGGTGGCTCATATACTGCCAAGAGTTCTGCTGTAAGCTACCATATTTTGCTCTATTGGCTTCACAATATTACACAATGTCTGCTGGTTACGATTGGGGAAATCGCTAAACTGATATAGGCCTAAATGATGATAACGATGATAATGATGATGATGGTGATGATGATGATCATTTATTATTATTGTTTTACTTCATCACGCTACATCGAGGAGCAAATTAGCTTGTTAAAACATGTGCGTGTAGGTACATTCCAGCCGACGGGCTTCTTAGGTTTCCGTCTCCCCAATTTCCCTCACTTGGACTGGGTGGGCCCCGTGACTATGGTAAAGAGAAGTTGTCAAAGCTTCCCAGCACTGGAATCGAAACCAGGTCGGTGGTTTTCAAAGCAAGCTTTTAGACCACACGGCCACACGCTCCATGATGATGATGACAATGATGATGATATTGTTGATGACGGTTAAAGGGGTATAAATATTTTGAGATTCAAATATTATACATTACTAGGTCAGAATAAATGATAGTTTATTATCAGTTGACCAGCAAATTTGCCAGAAAACCAAGGTATTGATCAAAAGTAGAGAGGTTACGTCTCCGTGTAATGTTGTTTGGTTCTACACTCCGATCAACTTTAACTAAATTGGTGAATCACACCCGTCATTGCCTCCTTTTGGTTACACTTCGATTTGGCAAACGGATGATGCCAAACAGAGTTGATTTCCATCACCAGTATGATATTTTTACAAAAGAACATTAATGCACATATTCAAAATAGTTTTCACTTAATAAATAAATGTTAAAGCATATTAGCAAGTGCATATAGGTGTAACAATTTTGAAAACTAAATAAAATTATACAAGCCCATAGAATGTTGCCTTTATTTTACGCAACCAATCTTTTGTCAAATTTAAGATGATAGTTGGGAATGTGGTTTTCTCTTGACCCGAGTTACAATGTTTGGAGTGACAGTATAAAAAACACTTTCCAGTTATGCTCCGTGTCCAATCTGTTTCCCTACTTAGGCCTAAGCTGAACATAAGTAGAGAATACGTTTTTTCACAAATGCGTCTTTGTTAAATCTTCAAAAATTAGTTAGAGCTGGATTCTTAGCTAACAAATAAGGGTACTAAAGGTGGGAGAAGAGTGTCTACCCAATCCCTTTTTCAGAGTCTCATCACATGACAGCTTTTCCAGCTGATACTTTGTGTTGCATTGCAACATGATGCATTGCATTTCGATGTCCAAGGAAATCATTATCCGTACATTATCGCTGCGTTGCTTTGAAAAGTAACATCCAAATTAGGTCTGAAATTTGGTGAGATGTTCTTTGAAAATTTATTTTCAGCAATGTTTGGCCGTAATTTTCAGCTGCTGTGATACCTCGTTGGTATCAGAAAATATGGCCTGCGTGTCTTTGCATTAATTATACGACTATCGTGTCATCTTATGCTACCAGCAAGCAATATTACATAACAAATAAGAAAATATTGGGTTGATTTACTTGCATCGGCACGTTTTCATTGTTAAAATGTGCAAAGAAATCAAGAAGGTTGAAATTTATGGGAGCACTTTTTCGTTGTCCAACATTTCAGGATACTGACCATACTTTTTGGAGAGGAAGACAAACATTGATGTTTCAGATCATTAAACAGACAGCACGTTACGCCCCGACAGCAAGAATATCTCAGTCTTTACCCAATTCTGAAAGAAAGAGACGGGCACTTTTCACACTGTTTAATGCAGTGAAGCACTTTGAGGACATATTTCAAAGATTGTCAAGAATGGGGACCACATACTTTGCTGTCAGAAGTGCTTTTTTAAGAGAACCTAGTGGTTAAGTGTTGCAATGGGCGCCCTCTACAAACTATTCAAACAGTGGAATTTCCGCAGTAGTCGAGGCAGTGCAATCATTTGTTATTCTAACAAGGTACTGCCAGGTGAGACTTAATCGAGTTGCATAGATTCAATGCACAGTGCTGAAAATGTGCTGTTCTGTTGTAGTGGCAAGGAGGTCGCTCCTGCAAATCACCGTCGCACGGATGCCTGATGTAAACCAGTAAAATGCCATGATCAGCTATCTGTGTGTTTATCCGACTATACAAGGCTGGAGGGTCTTTCCTGAGTGCGGGCTATTATTTGCTGCTTGCTGGCACCCGACAGTGTTATTGCTTACATTTTCCATTCCTGCAGGTATGATGCAGTCATCTGCTATCTTGTTGAATTTCTTTGCCTCGGCAATACGGTAAATTGCAAAGCAGGAGTCCTGAAAAACGTGGAAAATTTACGTTGCAATACCCTTTCAGACGCTTCTCCGATATCCCGAACTAACATATCAAATCAATGTTGATAAACTCCTGTTTATAAATTAAGTTTGTATGTTGCCGTATCCTTTTTCGCAAGCATTTCACTATGTCTTACACATTGGAACTTCTACCCCGTCAATCCTCAATTTATGATAATCCAAATATCAAATATTCCGCATCATACTTGCGATTTTCTATCTTGCGTCTAAGCGTCAACACTGGCTAACTAACAAATTGATACAAACAAATAATAGTTCTAGGGTCGAATTGAATCAACATCAGTGCGCATCCGAAATTTTTGCGGTACTCTGCAGGCGAACAATTGGATTCACAAAGATGTCGATCGCTTTTTACTTATTCCAACAGTTTTTCAATCACGTTCTCAAAAAGATGGAACCTTATTTGTGGTCCGCTATTAGTTACTTCGACCCTTGTGGTAACAATGCTTACAGTATTGGTAAGCTGTGTGCCATGTTAAGTAAATACTGAAGAACCAACTAGGGGAGAAAATGAAGAAAACCGAGGTGATGACTAGTGGCACAGAGGTAATAACGTCCAGTGATCTCCGGTTCACCAGCGTAAAGTTGTAGGTAGTAACTTCATGAGGTGTAAGACTGCAAGCCGAGGTTTCACAATGAACGCCGTTCAAATTCCAGAGTCAGTCTTGGTCTTGCAAGGTCAATCCATGCAAATCACATAGCTATGCCATGTTTGACAATAGCCTTCTAGAATTAGTCAACTCCTTTTGTTATTGTGGAGACATGTTTTGTGCTGAGAGGCTACTACCTTCTATAAAAGCCTAGAATGAAACTCGCGAAGTGCACGTTCAAGGAACATTTACCATCTACTTAGCAGCTGCGAATTCAGACATCAGATCTGATAAGGAGAACTTAGCTTTCACTGAACCTTTCAACATATTTTCCGCGGCCTGTTCACCATTCAGTTAGACAGACTTTTTGCAAGGTAACAAGCTACGTCTGATCTTCCTTAGCATCTATCTAGATTATTACTTTCTCCTCGTGGCAGTAGATTGTAGACAAGAGCCGATCGTCACCTTCACCAAAGCAAGCTGGACTATGCTGATGTCGGTGCGTTAATAGTTTCTGAGATTCTTGATAGTAAAAGCGTGCTCAAACTGAAAACTCATGATGACAGAAGAACATGCTTAAAATTAGCAAGGTTTTCGAAAATTGAACATCACAAAATGATATAAAATACCGAGTTTGCAACGACTGAAATGCTCTTACTAAGCTTTTTACCATGTGAGAGTTATAAATGCCACACGATGTTTTTTCCTATTTAATGAGTCGAATCGGTTCTGGCCTACAACCCATCCCCCTGAACACGAACTAAAACAGTAGAGAGCAGGTAATATGAGACATCACTCAATAGTATGTATCTTGTGAAAAGACCCTTTCAGCTCTGAGGTTCAATTCCCTCAATCCCGTTCATCATCGAAGAAAGTTCTCTACGCTTAGCAGGAATTCCCTAGAGTGGATGAGTGAGCCATGCTGATCTACAAGCATGCTCGATGCGATGACGATGAAGCGTAAAATGGCAACATTGTGAAATGCACGATAAAGCTGAGATGTATGTAAAAGATCAAGCAAGACCAGCAGATTGGAGGGTCTATAAGGAAACGGCATGTTTCCTGCATGGATGGATCATATGGATAAGGAAGAGTGAGATTGTATGGCATTGTAGAATACAGCACTGAATAAATCAAGAGTTACATATCAGAATAAATATGGCTAAGGGAGCTGGAAGACCTGAGATACCATGGAAGGAGACGGTTGGGCCGGATCAGAGGGACTTTACGATAACAAATACTCACTCTACGGATCTAAGTGTGCACACAAGCAACTTATTCAGCAGAAATGTCCCATTCAGCTCTATGTGTAGACAACGAGGCAAAAAACTAGATTAAAGGGAAAAAAGGGGGGCATAATATAATGTAGATGATATGGTCAATGGAAAGTTGATGATCAATACCCACATTGCAGTAACAAATTCACGTGCAAAGAATGTTGGGATGAGATCATTTCTACCTATTTTTCTCTCCTATAGAATTTCTTTCTCCAAAACCTGAAATTTTATCGCTCAGTTTTCTTTCTTTCCCGTCCTTGTCCATTACTCTTAAAACCGAGATCGAATCGTTATTTGCTTCAACTCAGTGCCCTCGGTAGATTCTCTTCAAATCGATTTAATAAGAGAGAGATGGTGCGTCTAGATTCTATCTTTTTCAGCGGCTATGAGTCTCGACTTTATATTCAAATTTGTTAGTTTTGCTTTCCTTTCTTTACATTTTTGAGGTAAGCAGTTGTGTTTGCGACATTCGTATCATCATCATCGTTTGGAAATAACTCGCGGTCTGTCCTCCAACACACTATTTTTTCTGAATGTACACCTAGCTGTCTGAAGCCTCTATCTATCGTCTCTGATTCCTAAAAGCAAACTTTCTTACTATCCGTGTCAGTGCAGCATTCCGCTGTTTACAATCTGACGACTTCCCAAGCTCGGATATTTATTGACATTTATCTATAGAAATATGGACGACTTCAGAATTCGAAATAAAGAGTGTTCTCTCTCGAATACATCTAAGTTTGTTTTGTGGATCAATGGTAAATAGCAATCGAACAAGACGACCAATAATGACTGTCAGAAACAGGTGGCATTTCATGGCCAAACATCGCTGTCGCGCCAGTCTTACAAGATGAATTCATTCGTTTAAAATGATTAACAAGCCGTCATACGTTTGGGCTACAATAGGTTAACCAAAAACGGGAAAACCAGCTAGTGACGCCACAGAGGTCAATCTCAAAACGAATTGATAAAGATCAAACCAAAATTCAAATTCAAAGAAAGGAATTTTCAAAAAAGATCTCCTTTCTTTTCCAACCTCATTTAATGGAAGCTATATCCTTTCGCTGGTTTTATAGCTCTAGATGTAAGAACTGTTCCTTTTACAGCTTTTCCAATTTACGTGGATGCACTAAAAAGGTTGAAGAACGACGTCTACTTGACTCTGGAAGATCTCTTGAGAGATAAAACTTTTGTCATATCTGAATCAATTTCACAATACGCTTTTACCTTATGCTACACTGCCAAAACATCGAAGTGCCGCAAAAATGTTATTGTTTCTCTGATTGTACAGGATACAGTATATATCTGATCTCATATCTAAGTATTACTGATGACGCGAAAATGACTCACCTTTCTAACCTTTCCTTTTTTTCACGACGTTTATTGGAACCAAACGTTATAAATGAAACCATGAAAAAATATAATGGACCGATAACTTGCAGATGCCGATTGGCTAGACGTTGCGGACGTGGACGAAAACATTCTGTGAACAAGACAACGTCCTCGACAAATTCTCTTTGTAGGCAAAGTTCAGGCTTAAACCCTTCAATGCGTGAAGCCAGAGGTGGCAATCTGAATACGCCTGGCGAATCACCGAAGAACTTTCGGTATCGAACCTCAGACCACAACGAGGATATTCCGAAAGGTAAGACCTACAGCAGAATCGAACTGAGATAGCATTTTCTCCTTTCCCTGCGGTGGACTGAGACTACTCTGCTTATAAAAATCTGAGACGCACGGCCTCCATTCCAAACTCCACAACCGCACGACATTTCAGTATATATGAAGTTGTATGATAAGGATAATGAGGTTGTTAGTGAGATGGAGGGAACATGTTAACACAAAGTGTGACAAGGCCTGTAACAATGGCGGAAACAACATGGTAACATACTGTTAATACAAATTGTTTACGCTAGTCAAAGTTAAGTTTAACGCGTGATGTACGAGTGATAGAACGAGGGAACTAACCTGGAGACGTAACGAGGCAATTAGATCAACACCAGATACAATGAAATACTCATCTCGTGTTCCAAAACCTTTGCCAGCTGCCGATTTTTGTCGCTATGGCAAATGTTTGTGCGCGAGTAAAACAAGTAAAATTAGAACGGGCTTTCCCATACATATAAAAAGGTCTTTTTCGCTCCAGGGACACGTGACTACATAAGGAAGTAAGTAACGGGTGCTGAGAGGACGATTAAACCACACGACACATCACCCGTAGTTTCTATTCCTGTACAAACCCTGAGTACATCATCATGTAAGAACCATGAATAGCTCATGTAAAGTGCGAATAGATGAACACAGGTGAACTCAAGATATTTAAAACTGAGCTTTCTTGACCGTTTTTGGTTTTTTGCTCTTTAAAGTTTGAATCCAAATATATCAAATAGAATCAACATTCGTGACTCAACAACTAAATATACAAAACATAATGAACCTCGCTGGCCCTACTTTGATGCCACTCCTTAATTTAATCTAGGACATACCTGGTTTACGTTTTACCTGACATCTACCTAATCAATCTTCCGTTTGCTTAAAGAGCTGATCTTCAAAATCATGCAATACAAACAAACTGAAACTTAACATACATCCTATCGTGACACACATCTTCTTGCGTCCTTACAAAGAGTGATGGGTCACACGTAACTCTGATGGCTAGTATATGATAAAATTCGCTCGATTACCATATCAAATCTGGTTACTTTCTAATTTCTTTCTGATTTCTCCTTCAAGAAAAAATCAACACCAATTTTGGCAGATTGCCTGACTGCAATACCTTTAGCTTTTTGAAAAAACAAAAATCTGAGCCGTTATAAAAACCTTTACTTTTTAGATTATATATTCCCTTGTGTAATGCATCAAAAGTGTTGCAATCGGTATACTGTGCAAAGATTTAATCACAAATTTCAGCCTTTCTTGAACTGCTTCCCTTCTTCCCCAAAGGCTTGCTTATTACGAAGTTTACGAGAATTTGGCATTCGAGAGTGAATCACATTTGGCAAAGGTCACCTTCAGCTATTATGTTGTTAATAAACGAGAATTACATGAACATTACTACTTGCATTAAGTAAAATGATGGTCTTATTACATAAGATAATTCTATAAATAAGATAACAAGAAGCCCTACATATTGAATTATTGCATCTATTTAATCCAATAAAAATTGTTTTTTAAACTAGATCAACTTAACAACGTAAGAAAAGAATGGTGATAAAATGGCGTTTTCTAATTATTAGGCAATAAAGGATTTGTGTACCAACTTTTAAAAAACAAGAATGTAATTAAAATAATTCGATACAAACTATCACATTTTCCTTTCTTTCACGTAAGGTGCTTATCATGGAGTGCGCTTATTATGCTAGGGGTCCCACTCATTTACAACAAGGACCCAAAACATCTCCTATGGGCACAGCAAGCACAATTGTTGACTGACGAACCCCAACTCCTTTCGCCAATCATCTTTTCATGGGAAACTACAAATAACACTTCCATAAATCCTTAAGGACTTTAGGTTACATGTCCTAACTGGGTGGTAGTACCAGTAACTCGATGATAAAAACAACAAAAAACACGTAAACTCGATATGCTAAAATTTGAGACAAAGTATTTTCACATCGTTAATTAAAACAGAATCTTGGTCAAGGAGAAGATGAAAGAATCAAAGGTAGCCCATGGGTAAGAACAAACTAATTGAAATTTAAAACGAAGATGCAATAGCTGTTGGAATAGACATTACATGGTAACAGTAAAGAAATATAAATCAAGTGATCAACCGATTCAGCCAATGACTCGATCGCCTTTGAAATAAATCAAGCATCTAGCTAAAGACCATCACAAGTAGCTTCTTCTTGATCTCGATTGTTCCGTGACATCCAGTAAAGCGATCAAGGAAATCACGTGGTGCTGCTTTCATCTAACCCTGACCTCTTTTTACATTGTTTTAATAAGTTTCAATAGCCAAGAGGCAACTACAACTTGGAGCAAAAAGTGAACTTAGTAACATTCAAACTTTAAGAACCATGAAAGTTGGGGCCAACCAGATCGTGTAGCATCTCATGAAAAAAGTCATATCGAAGATAACATCGACGTTGAGGGTAGTAAATGAATAATCGTAGTATAATCTCACATGCGCTAACGTGTGCTTCAAGACCCCCTCCCGACACAAAGCCTTTCGAGACTGATACTTAATGCAGGCAATTTAATGCATGTAGTTGAGAATCCTGAGGTCATGCGTCATGTAACATTTATAAGTAGTTCTATCGAGACCATTGCAAAGTTACTACAACGTGAAATTTGCACTGAGTCTATTTACTGTAAACTGTAGTCGCTAGTTAGAGCAGTCTATCCACCACTGCACTTTTTTATTGTTTACACGTGGCTTTGTTTCGTCTCCTTTAATCCTCCTTCTCAATCTCATTCAAAATTTTCAACTCTTGATTCTCCGAGATCAACAAACCAGTTTTCCAGTTTTCGCATCCCTGGAGTCCTACTATATACAATAATTGCCATATCATACTGGCATGCCTCCTTTAATTTATCACTATCCTAAGTAGCTCTAGGCCATGCATGATTCACACATAAGCTTAATTTCGTTGTCCTCCTGTACAAACGTGCTCTCTGCCAAAGGTTGATTACATTTGACGCATTTAAAACACTCCTTATGCCAGTGATCATCATCCAATGTGTAGTATTCTCCTTGTAGAACGAACTGTTTACAAGCCGAGCATCTCTTCGCAAACAAGTTAGTATAGCAATCTGTACAATAACAGCTACCCTCTTTAACAGAAAACGCTTGCGCTGCAATGGACTGCTGGCACTTTGCACAGCAGAAGCAATCTCGATGGTACGACTGATTATTGTAGCTTACTCCCCCATCGGTCAGCGGTTTATCACAGCTTGTGCACTTCTTAACGTAGTTTTCCTCATAGCAGTTGCAGCAAATGGCCATGTCACCTTGTTGTATGAAGCGAAGTGAGCTGATTGGAAGTTGACACAGATCACACAGGAAACAACTTTCATGCCAATAAACACCTTTCAGTTCCAGCCTAGAATTAATCAAAGTATAAAGAAACTGAAATTCAATCTTCTTACTTAATGTTAAGATAATCTGTCTTATACAAATAGATACTTTTTATGGGCAAGATCAAATCTTGACGTGAAAAATATTGTTTATGCGTACAGGTAACACTCGTTACGAACAACAACAGTTTCTTCGTTGCAAGGGCAAGTCTAATACGTGGTGTTCCCCGTTATGCTCTCAAAATACAACACAGAAGCAGGTATTACAAGCATCGTGCGATGCTAAAATACCACATGCCTACATCGATCAATTCGGGGGAAACTCAAGAATACGTACCTGAATGGCAAAAACCCAGCTGCGGCCCTTGATAGGTCACTAACATTGCATAAAGGGGCGCATGAAAGCGGCAAGATTCCCGTACTCAGCTTTTTCTTAGTCGTCATTTTCATGGACCATAGAAGTTAGCTATTAAGAACTCTCTAGGGCTATGAAAATAATCAGTCATAGAAAAACTCATTTTTATACACCAGGCGTACGGGAACGCCCTAATGAAAAGAGATGAAGGCATATTGATAAAACAAAAGAATCTAGAATTTAGATTTTGGGGTGACCTGTTATGACCCGTCTGCACGAAAAATACCGTTACAGTGCCCTATTCATTCTGGCACTAATGGTTAACGGCAGCTCTTTTCGGCCTTGGTAGGCCATGATTATCATTGGTTATACCCAAAAGACGGAAAAGCGTAGAATTGTCAACTCAATTCTGGATACTCCCTGTTAAAGAGCAAAACAATGGCCATGGAGTTTCAAGAGAAACCACACTCTCTTTCTCACGTTTGTATCATGACAATTTTTGAATGCAAAAGTAAAAGCTTATCAAGACTTTTTGAAGGGTAAATATTTTCGAATATAACCTCTAGTCTGAAAGGCCTAATTGTAAATATATAAAACTGAAAAACATAGCATTGACAAGCAATTGGAGCCTCCGTGCCTGTCTTAGTGGAACAAGATTGATGCTGATTTAGTTACCAAATATTTTGCCCTTTCCATTGTAAAAAACACTCTTTATCGAACGGGTCGGTAAAAAATCCAAATCTCGCAATACAACACACCCTTGATTGCGATAAAAGGTTTTTAATATGTTAAAATACTTTTACGACAATACTTTCCTATGTATGTAGATATTTTGCAGTTTTAAGGCTGCAAATAAGTAGTTTGAATTATTTTGCCAAGGCTTTGTGTACTCCGTTTTCATATCTATTTTTCCTGATCTTCTTCAGCTTCGCCTGTGGCAAAACGAAGTTACTATGCTCTTATAACACGTGTTTCGAATCTTTGGTCATCTTACTTGACGTAAGAATAGCATCTACTGATTTTACTGATTTTAAGGTAGCAAGAGCACAAACTCTGAAACATTCCGAAAAAAGTTTATTTTGCACAATAAAATACTTCAAATGCTCACAGAAAGTGTAGGAATACAATCTCCTCTATTTTCGCCAAATCATGTCTAGGTATCGATCGCAAATGAAAAGTTATTGCAATTGATCCCTGTATTCTGTACCACCAAAAACTTGTTTAAAATTTCGTTTCAGAGGCAAATTTTTGAAGAAACCGCAAAAGACTTGAATCTGTGATTTTGGACTACAATTATTCAAGATGTTAGTAACGGAGAATTCACCAATTTGAACATTACCAAATTATTTTTACGCCAAAAACATAAAAAGCTTTAGTGTAGTGCAAAAAGAAGTTATGCAAACAAAGCTGCTAGGGGTGGCTCCAAAGCCCCCTCCCCCGGTGAAGAATCGGGTTAAGTTACAGCTTAGTATTCAAAGGTACAGGGAACTGTGACAATCAACTTTCACCCGTCACACGCAAATGCACTACATGGCACTATTAATGGATCAACGAAACATCTTACAACACATCAAACCATTGCGCTGCGTAGCCGCATCATCAAATTGAATGATGTAAACAACACAACGATAAAGTACAGTCCTTCTTATTTAGTAACATCATTAACCACTTGTACTATGAAAACATAGAAGATCAAAAAACCACAGGGGCCTACTAAATGGAAGTATTCCTGATTTGTATTCAAATCTTGCCTTGAATAAATAAGCTCAGCCCTTAACTACGGTGCATTTAGGGGAGGTAAACGGGTAATGCCCCCCCTCACGAAATAGTGAAAAAATGAGTTTACCTACTTCTATAAACCTTTAGGGTGGCATGGTGTGTCACGAAGGAGTTTTTATCCCCCCAAAGGCAACATTTTCTGCTAAAACACCCCCACCACCCTCCACACAGCAATGTTTAAGGACTTCCACTCGTGGCTTGGCCCTCCCCCTTAAAACTGCTTTGAACGGTCTGTTACTTACCTTTTCACCCCTGGATCAAACCCCTCACCACATTTCCTGCATTTTCTCGTATCTGTTAACTTGTGACAATCGACGCAAATAAAGTTATCTTCTTCTTTACTGAGGAAACTCTTATCACTCAAAGGATCTTGACAGACAGAGCAAACTAAGCAATCATCATGCCAATGTTGCTCGTTGTACAGCACATCCTTCTGGTCGATGGCAATACGCCGCTGGCATTTGTGGCAAATGTTGGCATACTTTTTGTTATAACATTCGATGCAAATGGGGTGATCATCCTCGATTAAATGCTGCTGTCCATTGAGGGAAGCATCACACAACCAACAACAGAAGTGATCCATGTGGTAACTCTTTCCACCTGCTTTCGCAAATTCACCAGCAAATATTAACTGAAAATCAAAACAAAATCAGTAATGGTATCGACGAGCAATTGAGGATGACCAAATCACAACAATTTTGCATTTATGATGTCTTTTTTATGAACTGCATTTGATTCAAATCAGTCTGAAACCAGATATAAGTAGACACTACTCGCTCTCTCAGCTTCAGAGAATCTGGATTACAATTGTGAGAAGCAAGATCTACGCTAAGATTAAGAAGGGATCACGTCCACATTCCACAATACTCTACCAAGCTAAGTAGGTTATATTGGGGGCATGTCCTTCAGAATAGTCTGGTTTAGAATGTAACCTTTAGTAGTGCGATACTGAATCAACGATAAACAACATAAAACTGTCTATCTCCGCCAACACTTGCGCAGGGCCAAATGTTAAACAGTCGATAAAAATTTGTCTATCTCTTATGAACGTCTAATGTAGCTCTTTCATTTACAGCTAAATATGGACCATGTACTGACTACTAATTTTCAATCAACTCTAACAATGCTTAAACTTAGGACTTGGTTGGTGCACGTTTAGCCTTACCAATCTTACAAAACTCGCATAAATATCCTACAGCTATCAACTTTTACGACAGGCACGTACTCCACAGAGATGCGTTATTGAGAGTAGGTCCGAAAAACTTTCTCTTTCATTGATTTAGAATGAAGATAATAAAAGAAAGAAATGCCAGCTGCGAATCGACAGAAAATGTTTACTGCGAGCATTAGCTTGAAAACAATAAAACCATCATTTCTACTACTATATCTCTTACTCTCGAGCATCATCTCAGTACGCTATGTAAGATCATCTGCTGTTGCAATGAATGTCCTGAGTGTCGTTGAATTCCTACATGATTTATCATATCAGTTAATAAATTACCATAGCCGTAACAACTGGTGAGGGCGGGGCAGGGGCAGCCGCAGCCTCCACAAGTTTTGACTTCAACTTTAACCTTTTGCTGTTCAATTTTTAAGTGAACAACAAGAGTACCAAACAGTTTTGCTGTAGAGTTCCCCCTCCTCCATATTTTTTCTGGTGGCTACACCACTGAAACACAGCTAACGTGTTTGCTCAAAAACAGCCTTTTCTCTACTAGGTGCCGTCCCGCCAACCTTCCAAAACATGGATTTTCTACTTTGGAGTTTACAATGGTAATCAGAAGAGTAGCCGCATATCTTGGAGGGGGAGGGAGAATCAACGTTTGACCACGAAAAGGAATGAAGCGGCACATTGGACTCCCTTTCTTTAGATGGGAGCTGTTTTAAATCGGTCACGATGGTTTCAAACTTTAACACGGCTATTTTAGCAGATTTATGGGGTAATTGTATTATCACCGTTTCTGAAGGAAAAATTTATCTAAAAGGTCCTATTTCAAAACAAGGAATCCTTAAGAAGTGGTGGCCGACCGCATTCAAAGAGCCTTTCCTGACTATGTGCCCAAAAAGAGCAGGGTTCCCATGCCAAAAAATGGCTTTTATTGACTTTTCCTCCAGTTGGGTTACAACGACTATACAGGCAATGGCAGTGATCTTACTATTCATAGTTTTAAATGGTACACACTTATCACCTAACAAAACCAAACCCAGACACAGATTTTAATCAACATCTTCATGCACTTTTTGTCTATCTTTTAAAACTTTTACCAAGAAGCTTAAACGTTGTTTTCAATTTTTGTTTATAATATCATTAGTACAACATTTTCAACGCTTCTCCACTAACACAATTCTCGCAATAACAATGACATGCGCTTTGTCAAGAAAAACGCAGTGCTCAAATCGTTGAACTTGGATGATTTATGTGTTTCTCGGTCACGAGCAATTTATGAAGAAATTGATGCCATACCGGCATTTACATGAAGATACCTAGAGCATTTCCCGACTTTCCTGGAGACATGTACCTGAGGTCTACTCTTAACAGGGTCATTGTAGCCTGGGGTGGCAGGGCGCACTGCCCTCTACTTTTGTTCAAGTATTCTCACACATGTATCAAGTAGCTGGGTTTTGTACATCGAAACAATGGCCATCGTTGCTACTATCCCTGCTTTTATTTCATCTTCTACACGTTTGTGACTTTTCCACCACAAACAACTCCCCAAGCATTTTCTCAACTATTTGCAGCGGCAAAGTAACTCACAGCTCTCAACTCTCTTGTCACGGCATATACAGCTCATGTTTATGAAGGAAAAGACGTTCTGCCTGTAAAATGAATACGCCCGAGACACACTCTGATAAAGCTCTCAAAAAAGGTTATTCCCCTTCTACCTAACAACGCACATTTTCACCTTCATTGCAATGCAGCCTAAATATCCTTTCCTTCTAGAACCCTATTACCCCTACACTCTTATTCTATTCACTCTTTTAAAGTAATAGTGAGGGCCACTTTGCAATCAGGAACTGTGGCACAGAACTGAAAACTCCTGTGTGAGAACATCGTATAAATTTCAAACAACTTTCGCGAACAAAAGGCATGTTTTATTCCCATCAAAAACTCCTGTTGTTGCTTGACTCTGAACTTAAGGGCGTTGTCTCCAAACTTTCTGGGAAACCATCTCCGGATCACAGAAAACCTATACAACTGATTCTGTTTCAGAGTTCTCATTGTTAAATGTTTAGCAATCCACCGCTTACTATAGCTCTAATCGCACAAAAGCAATTTCTATTAGATGTGTTATCGAAGTTCCAAATCACGAGCAGTTGTTTACCGTCAATACTGTTATCTACCTCACATCTGTGTAACAAAATGGATTCCAGCCTATGCGTCCTGACAACTATTTGTAAATCAACAACGCATGTACTAAGTTACAGGAAATATCAAACAATAGGACTTATTGTATATCTTGACAGAAGGAAGGGGTATGAAAATCGTCAAGCTTTGTTGGCATCATAAGGGGATGGATGTTCCGTACGTGAAGCCCTGCAAATCAGGCTGAAATAGGGTGGTCCAAATATTAAGCACTGGAGGAAATCCCGAATTATTACTGAAAGTCTTTGAATAACACTGCTTCATTGCCTTAGCGTTGGTTTTAACAAAAGATTAAAATTTCCAACAATATTAAATGGCATCATATAACTCATCTATGGTGCTAATGTGTTTGTATGTTCCCTCAAGAACAGACCGGCTAAATCTCGCGCTGTTGGGAGGGGTTCATACCCTGTGATCTTGGAAATGGAAGAGCCTTACACAAAAGTAACGCAGCATGGCAATGACGTCTTAGCACCGTAAAACGAACAGCATGGATTACAGTTCTGCAATCTTCACCTCGAAAAGGCACCGAGAAGTTAATACGTCGTGAGGTAAAGTTCTTTGGGTAAAGGAAGTCACAAATATATATCTCTGCTCTTTCTTGTACGACAGGGCTTAAAAAGAAAGCAGTAATCGAGTTAAGACACAATCGACAGAAAAGGTGTCTCCCAGACACCCTTCAACTACGTCAATGCGTATCATTAGAAATACCGTTACAATATCGAAAATAACAAAGAACAAATCATCAGGGGCCAGATCATCCAGCAACGTTGCTTAGCTGTGCGCTGCCAATATCCTTGCCAGCCTAGAATCGCAAAATCTTGGTGGAGCAAGCACCAGTATACTGCCTGATAACTGATTTTTGTTTGATGTTTAATTTTGACTGTTTTGGTGCCATAAGCCTATTTACTACCTCCACCAGCGCTTTGTGGTTATTACCATATGAATGGAAATAGGAGAGCATTGTCTCCGGTTGAAAAAATACAAACATCTACAGGGCGTATCACGATACTCGATAGCAAGCTGGAGATGTTGCCTTCAGTTATTCAAATTGTCTGTCAAAGTGATTCAAACCAACAGCCTTGTCCCTTACTTTAATTAAGGTTTCAAAGCGAAATTGATACGCTTGACTCTCAAGACTTGACAAACGTATCTTCGCACGTAGATTCGGACACCCTGATTCATAACTTTTGATCATGAAACAAATACCTTACCTCGTCACAAGAAGTACACCTCGGCTTGATCAATTCTGCATGATGTCGTCCGCAGTAAACATGACCATCTCGATAACAGTACATTAAATCTGCCAGAAGTTCAGAACATGTCGTACATTTGAAACAAGCTGGATGCCACACAGCATCTTCTCCGATGTTGATTGCGATGACGTACACTTGCCCGTAAATGATGTCCTCGCTACAGCCTCGACAAGTCTACAAAAACATAACGACAAACCAGTTATCCAAACAGTTGCGTTTGTTGGTAACAAGCAGGGAGTGATATTGCCACAACAATACTATCGCGGGGAGATGGCTGTGACACAAAGGAAGCCGCGCCGTGGTGAATCTGCAGCGTTGTGCACCTTTTTTGCGACGAACGATAAAAAATAGACCAACTGTTTCCACAGGGATAAGTGAATGGACTTAGAGAAAATAAACTAACTTGACTATCGCCGGTCTAACTGTCGGGAGCCGACGAACAGTGTATCGCTTGTTGCAGTTATCAAACAGAGCAAAGGGAGAACGAGTAAGTTCCGAGAACTTCTATCGGATTTCATGATCAGTATCAGATATAAGAAAACTACCGCTGCGAGGTTGTTTTATTTTGCAATGCTGCTATCGAAACAAATGATGATCCGGCCTTATTAGGAACTACTATTTCCGCAGCTAATGTTTTTCTACCTCGAATCGCCTTGCAGCAGCACAATTTTAGCTATTATATTACGAATAGAGAGTATTTCCGATGAAGGGGAACAACTTGATCGTCAAGGTTACATGTGATCTTTTACTATATGAAAGTAAGGCGGAGGGAAAGTCGTAATTTCCTTGGATACTTTAGTTAGGATCCAGTATCAAATGATACTATTTCGTTAGAGAAATTTAAAACTTTGAAAGCTGACATCACGGTATTTGGAAAGGGCATCGCTCTCACTTTTGGCCGATAACATTCTTACTAATAGGGCAACATGAACATTGAATATTTTCTCCACTTTCAAAATCATGACGTCACATTTCCCTCCACGTAGACGTCCACATCAATCTGCGGAACGTGTTCAAACGAACTCTCGGCCATTGCAATTTCTGACAAAAATTGTCAAGAACATTCATTCCCAAAAATATTATGTCTAAGCTGTTTAGCTATATTTGGATATTCTAGTGCCATGAATTCAATGCTGAAAAATTTGGATTTTTACAAGTTTTGCTTCCATCTTTATGATCACCGACCGATTTGTCACAAAATCAAATCAAATCACCATTTAGATATGATCCTCTGAGATGCCGATGACATACCTGTGCTGAAAGGGCGCTGAGTTGAGCCTCTATCCAGGGCAAAACTATGTCACTTCTAACCACTGGTCACAACCATGTCCCTAAGTTTCCTCTTCCTATTTTCATGGTGGGGCCGTTCCCGAAAAATCGGAGATTGATGCCCAGGAAGGGAATGCTACAAACTAGTTCATCTCGAGTGAATGTAAAAACGAATGTTTGTGTCTGCGGACACTGTTATGAAACTTGATTTCGAATAAAATTCGATTTTCTCGAGTTAGGGTTTCCCAACTAGTTACAATTTTGGGTATGTTCTCGTAATGGGTATATAAGGCGATGAATTCTTGGCATCAATCATTCCCACAGCCATTGAATAAGGAAAAGCAACAACACCCATCCACATCCATACAGTGTTCAAGGAAATTATGATCATTCTCTGACCATAGATGTATGTTCGTTTGATGGTAGTTTCCTTCTGTCTCCTTCGCCCGTAATGGAGATCTCTGCAGACGCCCATGTTACAATCTACGCTATGCCACTATGTTATACTATGATACTTCAGGTTTGCAAATTGCAAACCATGGAACATATTTACCCCCCTTCCTTCTTTATTTTATTCTCGTAGCACTGTACAATAATAAACTTACATCATCACTATATTTTAAACTTAGAATAATGATACTACAAGTATTTATCTTGTCATTCCTGTAGACTAATTCCATCAGATTTTTGATATATATATATAGTAATATAAATAGTTTCTATTCTGGAGGGCAAAATTTGTAGGGCTTTGTGGAGTCCAAACGTGATCTTTTAGTTTGCATAGAAGATAACATCTCATCATATCACTGTCCCCTCTCCTCAAGAAGTGTTTGGATGTTATTGTATTACATATGGGCACTATACTTCGGAATATTTTTATAAACAGTTCAGTACATCTTTATCTGCCTCTTTCTTATTAACAACTACTAATTCAAGTGTTCAGGAGTGAATTCTTTTTGCTTGAAATTCCCTGCAGCTCACAGATCAAAACAGTTAACCTGGTAAAGATACTGCGAACTGTTCAAACAACATTCGGTGAAACATAGTTTAATCAGAGATAGAGAACTGATCAAGATAGAGAAAACGAAGTAAATGTAAGAAATTTACAAAGCATGAAAGAAGCACGGAAAGGATACTAGGCTGCAAGAGGAACAATTTATTGATCTTTGATGCACGTTGGTGAAAGCAGTTTTTTGTGTATTGGGACTGCATAACAAAACGAGGTGATAACTATTATTTCGAAGAAATTTGTTTTATAACATTTTTGGTCACCCCTTGTGAAACGCAAAAGCCTCTATGTTAAGGTAAGATATTCAATATATTGATTATGATAAAGACTGAAAGAGGCAATCAAGCTGAATGAACTTTTAATGGATAGTTCAAGGTTTAGAATACAGTTACTGAAACAATTGAATCAGTATTACCTTGGCTCGGAAAGCCTGCTCCACGTGTCCAGTGCCCATTTCATTTTCACGGGATGCTTTAAATTGATTGTGGAGCAGTTTGTCCTCGTCTGATAAATGGCGGCAATTTTCAGCCGCTGAGTCCTGAAGTGGAAATTGCAACATCAGCTGACGGTTTCGGTATTTCATCCCTTCGCTATTATCGAAGCATGGCACCTTGTCTCGTGGCAGACTGGTCATGTACGCTTCCACCTCAGAAAATGAAGAAAAAAGAAGAATGATTTACAAAGACCGCCTCGTGATGGAGTAGCAAGAGGCTATGTGAATTCTGTTGTGTTATGACGTTGTCTTCACATTACTGCATCAGCAATTACAATCAAGTTGTTAAGATAGGGCTAAAACGGTTTAATTAAGAGACTGGACACACTTAACGCTCCTGCCTTTTGAGTGTTGATTTTGTAATCCGGTGTAAATTTTTTAGTTTCAAAAACAATTTGAGATTCTTAATGAGGAAGAGGTTAAGTTTATATTGGCATCAATGAGATACTCTATTATTTCAGTTGCTAAATTTCTCCCATATTACTTCGTTTCTTGCGTCGTTTTATACACCTGCAAGTCAATATACACGACTGAGGAAGTTTATGTGATACTGCGCGTAGCCATTAGGAGCAACAATCTATCAAGATTCATTAGTACTCACTACACACTTTGATTAGATTAGGACGGGATTGGATCGAAACGTGCACGGATTCAAATGGATCTATTCCCGCTTCTAGGGCGTCTCGACGTGATCCGATCTACAACTCTGCACGTAGTTTGAAGTAGCTAAACTAGAGGTCACTTCTATTGTAATCCGAGCTGCATTGAAGTATACACAATAGGTGTTAATGCCTATCGTGGGTATAAAAATTGATCATAAATGGAGATCGCGTCAAGTAGACGTCATAGTGGTAAAACTTTTCATCTCACTTTCCACCCGTTCCAGTTCTGGTACGATCAAAGAGTGTTTACAAGAGATTGGATTCAAACTTGTCCTCTTTCAAGAGTGGTTCCAAATAGTCCGGATAGCTCATCCAATCGAGTATGGATTCACTAGGACCGTTGTGGTTTAAACGTGCCACTTCTGGTATGGATCCAGGGCGATCCGTGTTATCTGTATTATGATCGCCCCGTGTGAATCCATTGGATCCGTACCCATGTAGACTGGGTCCAACTGCCAGTTCAGTGAGCAGACAAGAACATGCATTTTGCTTCATTAGCGTGAACCCCATTTATGAACATATCTTGCTGCTTCCGATACATTCATACCATAAGTTTCCAACATTCTCCACAAAAATCGAGAGTAAAAATAACAATAAAAAGTATCATATTCTAATCGTCATTGAAATTGAGTACCTGTTTTTCGGGAATGCCCTGCCACAGTTCTAATACCAAATGATCACATAGACGCAAAAGTTGGGCGTCAGAAATCATCAATAGAGAATCCGATGATTGTTTAACTAACTAACTAACAACAAAATTAGCCTGAGTTTGAGAAATCTTATTGAATATGTAAGCTAAAGAAAGCACATAAATATGGGGACCTGATAAATGCAGATATTATATAATCGGACACTTACATCTCGGCTACAATTTGGAGGTGATTTTAGTTGAGCTTGCTTCGTCGAACATCAAACATTTTTAGACCATGGGAAGACCATGTCACAAGTAGTTTGATCTAATTAAAATTGTTAGTGAGTTGATACTAACATACAAACACCATTCGTGTTGAATGCACAATCAAGATACCATGCTGAAAACAACCTTAGAAAGAACTTCAAGCAGGAAAAGAGCAATGCTCAACTAATTATGCAACTGACCAATTAAACCTATTTTTCATGCATGGCATTGCTTACAAATAGAAATCCAGTCGTTTCCTATAGCCGCAGTCTAGTGTTTGCACAGCAGGTGTCCACCATGTCAATCGGACAAGCAACATTATTCATCATGACAACTTGACCTGTGCAATGTTTACCACGTACCTGCTATTTCTAATGAGTAGATCAACGCAGGTAAGCATACAGCACGTACAATGATCAATTTTTTATATCATTTTTCAATAGAAAATGACTATCAATTGCTCACATATTTGACCCTAAATTTCCTACTTTTTTTGTACAATCTCAAATCGGATCCATATTCGACTAGTTTTTCTTGTACTGACACCAGTGATTACTAATGCGAGGCTCATTGTTACATTAGATAATGAAAAAGAGGTTTGTTTATTGCATAACTGAAAAGCGAACATGAAAAGGTATAATTCAGTCGGTTTTTGCAACACATCAGCTCACAGAATACCATTCATTAGCAAAAAACTTTAATGTGATAAACTCTACTGCCTCCTTCTTCCCAAGACACGTTTCCTTGTTTTTTACAAAGGCATCCATTTCGCTACGGATCAGGGCCTGGATTGGCAAAATTTTGAACAATGGAAACGTGAAAAGAGCCATTTTTTCACAAACGTCAATGCCTATTAAGATAAACAGTGTACGTTCTATACCCTTTTGCTCCACTAAATCGAATCGTTGCAAGGTGGTTCTTTTGCTGGAGCTGACACGAATGATGATATTTTCCCACCACCATTGAAGGTCCTGTGGGAACATTACGGCAAGCCAATTTTACATGTGAACGCTCCTTCATTCAACGTTATCGCGTTGCCATAGCATAAACTCTATAAATTCATAATATGGGAGACTGTAGATACAAATTTTCGAAGAAATATATATCACTGGAACTGAGCATAAGAAATTTCCTGTCTTTCTAATAAGTAAAAGATATGTTTACTGATCATTTAGAAGTGATGAAATACATCCAATTATCTTTAGTAACAACTTAATTCGACCGTTAAGTATAGAAACAAACGCTTCATTCACGTACTTAATTACGAACTAACTCAACAAATGGAAGCAAGGAAACTCAATCAGCGAATGCCTCTGCCTCATAGAAGTGACACTCTTAAAACTACAAGTAAATGGTATCGGTAAGGTAAGATATGACGGAAGATGCGAGAAAAATTTCAAAGATCGTAATTATTTGTACAACGAAGGTATACGAATCGTTGATTGTGCCAACATATTTTGCTCAGTATTCTTAGCAAGGTGAAGAGATCATTAACCACTTTCTAATTGAGAATTTTCTACAATCCGCCATGACGAATATCATGTAAATAAGTAAAGAGGTCATAAACAAGTTTCGTAAGTTAAAGAATCAAGACACCATGTATCCGTACCGACAATAGTATCACTCTTGTATTTCTAAGGCAAAGTCCACTTTACTCAACTAGTCTATACTGTAATATACATACAAAGACCAGGAAACAGTAGAAAACTTACCAGTTGAGCATCAAGCCCTGGTGGAACCCAGGCATAGCTGGAAAGTATTTTCTCATCTTCTGACAAATGTTCATTTCCATTATCGTCTTTAAGACTGAGGTGATGGATATGGGGTACATCACTGAATTCGTCTTCGCCTACATCATGTTCCTCTCGACTGCATCGACAGTCGTTGCAAACCCTCCTAAAATTGATAATGCAGAATAAGACGAATAAATTAATTTGAGTGAAAACTATTCTCAGTGTAAGAAAAAAATGTTAGATTTATAAACGAAGTGCTTTTAAGTGCCGTTCCCTGGAATTTAGTACGTAATGTACGTACCTGCAAATAACTCGAGCGGCTGGAAGTGAGGAGTGGGGAGGTATACACATAACCACAACATCGACTTAATTTTCTTGGCTCATAACTGACGATTTGAGTTTCTCCGTGACTAAGTAAATTTATGTGACTAAGTAAATTTATGTGACTAAGTGAATTTATGTGACTAAGTGAATTTATGTGACTAAGTAAATTTATGTGACTAAGTAAATTTATGTGACTTATTAAATTTATGTGACTTATTAAATTTATGTGACTAACGGACTAAGAGACTGAGCTAACGCTACATTCCAAGGCCTCTAACCTTAATAATCAACCACGGTAATCAAAATATGAAAAGGAAGCTGAAATTTCAGTCAATCACCTCATTTTGAACAGCAGCAGATCGCAAGGATAGAACGAAGCCCAAATATGAAAAATATGCTATTTTTAATTTAAACACCTGTAATCATTTTTTTCTTAACAGAATCGTTTGTGAACATTGAGCTATTAAAAATAATTGCTATTTGCAGAAGCAAAGGTAGTTGCTTAAGTAATAATCATCTATGTGTTTATACGGTAGCAAGGAAATGAAAGGAATTGCTTGCACGTACAGTCTGAATTTCAAAATATCCATAAACACGAAAGTCAACGTGGTCATGATATCGAGTCTTCTGTAACTTAAGTGTCAAAACAGATTCTTAATTCTTTTAAATGCCTTCAAAGTATGAGAAGTAAGGTTTCTCAATCAAATAATAACTACCTCAAGAATAATTTGAAGTTTATCTCGCCTCTTCTTAAAAGAACACTTGAAATATATGACAGTAGCTTGTACTTAAAATAAATAAACACATTTCAAATTTGTAAACTTTAGTATGATCGTTTTGTTTTGTTACAATTAGGTTTGTTTCGTACAAGGGCTGGAAGAATGACTGACAGAGAAAGTATTTAAAGTCGAGGTAGTCTTTATAATGCGGAAAGAGCTTAGAAATTTTTAGAGTGATCACAAAATACTGATCTGAGCTTTCGCATATCTACTTGATAGACCAATGCCAATAATTAAAGATAATTAACTATTTAAAGCACCAGAGAACAAGCTCATTGATGAGATTTCATGTTTGTCCCAACAGGTAACTGGTTTATTACCATCAACTTAAGAAAAGAGGGCACAAACAGTTTGAATGCAGCGATTTGTTTAAAAACCCCAACAACAACAAAGGAGATAGTTCTAGAGATGTTTTCATTGCCATTTGCAATCATATTCCGAGATCAATTTAGCAGCAGACATGTAAGGCAAATCCGTAACAGTGCAAGAGAATATCTTTGTAAAAGACCATTTCTAGGTAGATACAGGACACAAAATTAATTCATATCAGAAGCTATAAACACTATCAATTCATCATTATTTCTCTTCACATCAATATTTGCGACGAAATTAACCTGGATAGCAGAGAACAGAAGTTTACCAAAAAAGCAGACTCGTTTTTACACAGATATGTTAAAGCAATTGGTATCAAGCTCGGGAGTTTGTGCTATAAAGAAG
>JAAAKL020000075.1:0-67275 GCA_010016065.2 Carybdea cf. marsupialis auct. non (Linnaeus, 1758) | reverse complement strand
GGCGCCGCTGCCCCATCGTTCGGGTCGACCCGCAGCCGGATGCCAATTTCCTGAATTTCGAAAGGCATGCCTCTTCCTTCTGTCATCCTGGCCCCTCAGCCGTCCCAGTCCGCCCGTTCGAAGAAGGCGTAAGCCAGCTCCAGGGTCTCCACGGCGTAGGTATTCTGGGTGGACTCGAGAGCACCGAGTTGCCAGCGCACCGGATAGGCGCGCTCGAAAAACCACGACACGCGCGGAACGTGATCGGCGCCGAGCAGGTTGACCTGCACATTCCTCGGCTCGACCGGGACGACCCAGTTGCCGCCCTTGAGCTCGAGGAACCACTGAGCGAGGAAGGAGTCGTGGGTCACCAGCCCACGTTTCAGAACCAGGTTGGGGTAAGTCACCCGCCCCGGCAACCGATGAACCCACCGGTTCTCTCCTCCTTCGCGCACCTCCTCGACACCGATCTCGGCCTGGATCCCGGAAATCTCCTGGAAGCTCCCGTCAACGACGGGTGAGCTGGTGGTGACTCCACCCACGACCACCCCGAAATAGAAGGCCGGCGGCGGATAGATTTCCGTCGACACCTGGCGTCCCTCACGTCCCGGGGTCTCTCCGGAGGCGATCCTTACGGCGCCGCCACATCGAGAGTCTCGTAGGCCACCTCGACGGATTCGACCGCGACCTCGTTGCCGTCCGACTTGAGATCGGTGCCGGTGATTTTGGTAACCCAGGCTTTGTTCAGTGTCCACTTCATCTTCGGTGCCCCCTCTTCGTCGAGCAGGCTGACCAGGACGGTGCGGCGCTCAACCGTGTTGAGCTTGATTTCGCTATACCACTGCCAGAACCGGTCGTCGTTGGTGAAGATGCCCTTGCGCAGGGTGACGTTGCCGCTCTGCTTCAGGCCTGGCATCTTGATCGGCGCGAAGACCGGGCTGTTACCGTGGCGATACTCGATGATCTGAGTCTCGCTCTCGAGTCCATCCACCTCTTGAAAGGCGATGTCCTTGTCGGTGCCGATCTCGACGGAAAAATAGAACTTCGGAAGGGGCCAATTGCTGTCTTGTACTTCTCCGGCCATGTCTTTTTACCTCTGAGTCGCGATGTGTCGGTTCCTGGAACGCTGCGTTAGCTGACGAAGCCCTGCATCTGCTGCTTGAACGTGATCTCGATGACCTCGGCCGGGCGAGGCATCTGCAGGGTGACCTGGACGATCATGTAGCCGTCGAGCACGTCTTGAGCGGTCATCGTTTTGCCGAGCCCGCATTCGACGGTGAACGCTTCCTGAGCCGCGCCCCCCATCAATCCTCCTCGAGCCCAGAGGTCGTGGAGGAAGCTGGAGCTCATGGACACCACGGTCGACCAGGTGCCGGCGTCATTGGGGGCAAAGACGTAAGGATCG
This sequence comes from Carybdea cf. marsupialis auct. non (Linnaeus, 1758), assembly GCA_010016065.2. Classification (NCBI taxonomy): domain Eukaryota; kingdom Metazoa; phylum Cnidaria; class Cubozoa; order Carybdeida; family Carybdeidae; genus Carybdea; species Carybdea cf. marsupialis auct. non (Linnaeus, 1758). The sequence goes on along the minus strand of JAAAKL020000075.1, from coordinate 65,891 downwards.
AGAGCGGCTTTGAGCGACTGCTGGACGTAGATCGAAGTGCGGCGCACTTGGATATAGCGCCAGTCCAGACTGTTGCCGTCGAGGGTGCGGGCTCCCCAGACCACAGTTCCCCGGCCGGTGAACTCCCGGATGACGTTGATCGCCTTGCCGTTGACCGGGACGTTCAGATCCTCCTGCTGCTCGGAGTTGATCCGAAGCGCCGGGGCGCGGACCGAGTTGAAGGCGAGGTTAGCCGGTGCGTTCCACACGCCGCGGGTGCTGTCGACCCGGGTACAGACGCCGGCCATGGCGGCGCTAGGCGGCAGGATCGAGCTCCTGCGAGCCATGAGGGTTTTAACGCGGGCGAGCACCGGCAGGGCGGCCGTGAGGTGCTGATCCCGCTTTTTGGTCGCCTCCGGGTCCTCACGTTTGTCCTTCCTCATCTTTTGGATTTCGGCTTTCAGGGACTTGTAGCGGTCGGTGGCTTCTTCGTCCTCCGCCTTACCGCCGTTATTCAGGTTGATGTTTTGCCAGTCGAGGAGGGTCGCCAAATTGCCTTTATGCTCCTGGACGTTCCAATATGTAAAGTCCGCGCTGTCGAAGAGGGATGTTTCCAGGAATGGGAAATAGGCCATGCCGTAGTCGAGAGACTCTGAGCCCACGGCTTGGCGGAAGTTCTTGATCGTGTCCCCTACGCTGTTCGTGGTGTCGTCGCCACCCGGGACGTCGAGGATGGCAACGCGATCTTGGAGATCACTGCATTGCCGCAGCATTTGCCTCACCAGACTCTGGTAACCCGTCTTCAGGTAGGCGCCATCGGGCACCACGAGCAGGGTCGGCTCATCCTGCTCTTTGATCGCGTTCAGGCCGTTCTCGAGGTCTTTCTCATTAGTCAAATCTTTCGAGTAATCGCCGACCGAAACCACATAGCACGTGGCGCCGCCATTGTTGTAAAAGAGACGCAGGTTGCTGTAGAGCCGAAACTTAGCGGACGCGGTCTGTTCGAGTTTCCAATAGGTGGCCTTGCCGTCATCCGGATTGGTGACCTTCAGGTCGTATTCCTTTGGCTCTTCTGAACCCTCAAGATGTTCCAGTTTGAAGATGGCCTCGGCAGGACCGCCAAAGATCGCCTCGAAGTCGGCCATGGAGTTGATTTCCACCGGCTGGTTAAATGCCGAATGGCCATCAATCTCAGCCTTTTGGGTATAACCGATGAAAGCCGGTACCGCCGTTTGCACGCCGACGACGGAGGGCGGAAAGGCATCGAGCTCGGTGACGTAGACGCCTGGGGTTTTGCGGATCGCGGTGCGTAACATGGAAGCTCCTTTGAAATCGTTGAACGGTGAAAAGGGGGACGCTTGCAATCGTCGGTTCAGATTTCGACGAGGACTTTGGCCACGGCCGTGCCGAGGCTGCTGTCGGGCTGCACAGCGGCGGGGGTCGGCACCGGCAGGCATGGAATGAGTCGTTGAGGCACTGGGATCGCTTGTTCCCGGAGCTCGAAGCGGAAGGGGGAATGGTCGAAGAGCGGCAGGGGTTGGTCCGACACGAGCTCGTAGGCGAAGCGGCCGTTGGCCAGCCGTGTCTCTCTCGGGCCGCTGAAGGTGATGTTTCGATGTTTTTCACTGAGGATCTCTAGGCGTCTCCGGCGCTTCGACGACGACGGCACGACGAGGTAAACCCAGGTCACGGGGCGCGGGTCGAAGACCAGCTCGTAGACCCGGGGCGTGACTTTGCCGTCCTCCAGGTGGACCGGGAAGACGCCTGGGGTGTCTGGGGTTGGCCGGCTGACGAAGAGGTCGACGAACCCGAGGGGAATAGGGTGGCTCACGGTCGACAGGGCGCGGTGCTGTGTTTTCGGCTTACCGTCGATCATCTGCCTTAGCTCGTAGGTGCCAAGCGGCAGCCGAGAAAAATCGATGGTGACGCGAGGGTTGCCCTGGGTTTCCAGGTCGTCGACGGTATCTCCAGAGACATTGACGACCTGGACCCGATCGACCCCTGGCTGGACCTGGACGATGTGGTGCGTCGGCACGATCGGCCAGAGACTCTTGGCCGTCACCGATGGGCCGGGCTGCAATAAGAGGTGTTGGCCAACTCGGTGGGCGTCGCGATTGGTGAAGTAGAAATTCTGGTTCAGCGGCGAGAGAGTGAGGGGAATGTCAGTAGCGTTGACGAAGTAACTGCTCGCTTCGACGGTGAGGACGAAGGACAAGCGCGCCCAGGCTCCCGATGGTTTGCGCTCTCGTCGCAAGGCGGCAAGGAGTGCTTCTTGACGGGCTAGGTCATGGAGGACGGCAAGGGTCCCGGATTCCCCGTGGAGACGCAGTCCCAGGGAACGTAGACGTTTGACGGTGGCGGCGGTGGGATGGATGGAGAACGAAGGGCAGACGCCGCTTCGGCTCGAAAAGAAGCCATGATGTATCGCCACGGTGGCTAACCGCTCGTAGGTGGACCGGCGAGGGTCGTCTTTCCTACCGAGAGAAGCTTCGCTGTCGGTGGCTTGGACACGGAAGTCGTGCTGAAAGGCCACCGAGGGTGAAGCTGGGTTTCGTAGAAGCGGCGTCATGGCTCTAGTCGAACAGTCGAAGGTCATAGGAGGGCGTCTGCCCGTCGTTAGAAATGGATCGTCAGTTGGTGCTGGTTGAAGTTTAATTAGCCGCGTCAGGTTGGGTCTGCCATGCCCAATGTCCGGTTACCTTGTCTTGATGATGGAGTTCTACCCTGACATCGGAATCGATAATGTGTAAGCTGATTTCCGATCCGGCAGCCATGTGAAACTCTTCTTTCCCATTCTTGACTACGAGAGGCTGGGCGCCTTCTTCGTAGTGGATTTTTAGCCACTTTGAATTGCTGGTGCTGTTGAGCTTTATGACGCCGCTGCCGCTCTTGCTTTTGTGGTCAGGGCTTGGTGTTTTAAAGGTGCCTTGAGAAGGGTGGGCGGGGGTGGGACTGGGGCTTTGAGTCATCTTTCGATCTCCTTCGGTTTGTTATGGGGCCTCGCAACCCCACTTTGAATATCCAACAAAAATCAAAGCAAGCGGCATGCCAACCAAAGAGTCAATTGAAAACTCAGGCTAAAGTTTTTGTTTTCACCAATTTTCTAGCCCTACTGCCCACGACACTCAGCATATATTCCTGATATTTCTTATAAAGAGAAATCCCAGTGTCGCCACGCCTCAGAAATTCTGAACTATCTACCAAACCCCCAGCAACCTCTATAATATTCTCCTCCTCCCTACTAAACCTCTCATCAAGAGAACCCTTCCTCTTCAAACCAAGCTTCTCACCACGCTCTGTATAAATCTGACTTTGCTTACTACCAGCGGCACTTTTCCCCTTATGAGTATGAGAAATCCAAGATTTCGCATCATCATTCATTATATCATATTTTCCTCGTTTGAAAATTCCCTTCGAGAAAACAACAGACTCCTTCATCACCTTCCCCAATTCGACAGCACTAAGCTTCGGATTAAACAATGCATTTAAAAAAGACATTATATTATTAGAAGCCCTTGCCCCCTCAGCAAATTTAACAATAGCGGCAAATTCATCCGCTACCGGAAGCTCACCCTTACCCAACATTGAAAGTTTTAGTTGTTTTTTCATTTCAACCTCGATTTCACCAGAGCCAGCACCCTTACCAAGAAGATCTCTCACAGCTCCCCGAAGCTCGACAATCTTTTCCCGATAACTACCGCCCCCACGAATGTAGTAGCCGGGACCGTAGAGGCTCATAGATTTTTCACCTACCTCAAACTCCAGAGCATTCTTTTTATTATTTCGCCAGTCCGCAAGTTCTGGAATACTATCCCCATATACATCAGAGCTCTTTCTGGCAAGGACTCCCATCACGCCACCATCTATTTCAATATCCTCTCGGACATATTTTTTATATTCAATCTCTGCAGCCAATTTTATTGACTCAGCCAAATCCAAGTCTTTCGGCACCTCACTTTTTTGAAATTCCTCGGCCAAAATTTTTTTAATCTCATCATCATTTTTAATTTTCCCACTCTTAAGCAGTATAAATTTCTTTTGGTCAGAAACCCATTTATCGGGTATCTCATTTTCATGATCATATTTCTCAAGGCCCTTGATTGTCCTCTGCACAGGGGCGGTTGATGAAGTACGCGTCGCTACCGGCTGCACGACTCTGGCGTCAGGATCCTGAAGCTTAAGTGCCTTATCCGCCATTACATCCGCTTCCTTCTCCAAATTATTATCATCATTAATCCTCACCCCGTTATCCATCTGCCCAGTTGGCTCAACACTCCTTCTCTTCTGCTGAATTACATGCCAAGTCTCATGCGGGAGATACTTTTCTTGTTTAGGAGCGATGTATATATTCTCTCCTTGCGTATATGCATGCGCCTGCAGCGTTGCCGGCTTGCCAGATTTGTAGTGAACTTTGACGCCGTCCAGGCTGTATCCCGAAAGCCTCTCGACCCCGATCTTCAAGTCTTCAGGCAAACCGACAGTGTTTGAGTTGGCCACGGATTCTCGCTCTGCGACCAGCTCATCTTCTTTTTGCTTCTTATTTTCAATAATAGCCTGGAGTTGCGCAAGCCTGCGCACTCCAGAGCCATCGTTGACAAACCTCTGAATTCGACTTAGGCGGCCACCACCTTTATAACCCATTTCCTGTAGCTGCTCACGCTGGTCCATCACTTGACTGGGCACCCGATCTTGCGTCTCAAAATCCATGATTAATTCCTTCTTTGGGCTCTGTTTCACAACCGTTTTTTCCGCGATACCTCGGCACCTTGAAGCCCCTAGCGACGGGCACCTCAGCCTTCGGTATCTCACTCACAAAGGGCAACATCCGCACTTTGAAGAACACCGACGGCAGGTACTTCACCCCTGCCAAGCTCATCACTTGATGCAGATCGCTAGGCCCAAGGTTTTCCATCTGAAACGCCAACCGTTCAATCGACGGATCCAGGCCCGGCCGACGCTGAGGGTCGAAGGTCGGATTCTGCTGAAAAAACGCTAGCACCCTAGAAATCGCCACCAGCGCCGCGTCGTAGCTCTTGCCCTGGAAATTGGCAAAACACAGCAAATGCAAGTTGATGTAAAGCGGCGGCATCACCCGGTCGTACATCCGACTCGAAGCCGGAACGGCCGGACGAAACGTGCTGATCACCGTCTCATGGGTGATGTTGTAAAGAAAAAGCACCACACAATCCCGCGCTCCCACGAAAGGCGTGCCATCCGTATCTACCAGATTGCAAAGCCTCACCCACTCGTCCGTCCGCGGATGCGCGTTCTGAAAGAACGCATTCAGCTCCCGCCGCACGAATTCCAACGTGTCGAAGATCTTACTCATCTCTCGTCACAACCGCTCCATGAGGCATTTCTGGCCGTGAAGACGACCCATCGTTAGCGTGGCAAAGCTTCGTCCCAACTCATCTGAAGCGAGAGTGAACGACGAAAAGCAAGAATAAGAGCAAGAACCGCGCCACGCCCCTCTCTCTCAACAGACCCATGGACCTGCGATGCCTCAGGTTTGGACTCGACGGAGACCATCTCGTCGCCAAGGTCGAACCTGAACCAAATGGTTCACGTGAACCCATCGGTTCACCTTTCGCTCCGTACTGAGCTGCCCGCAATCACTTCGCAAAGCCAAAGCGCAATCAATTGCCTTCAGCTTTTGAGGTGGAACCTCCTGTCACCGATCTGTCCGGCACCGAAGTTGCCAGAGGCAATCTCTCCTAACGACTACACATGGAAGGCGACCGGATCGCCTCCAAACTCAACCTCAATGACCTGGAGGATGCCTCAATGCCCGATGACGCCAAGGCTCAAGACCAAGAAACCGCCTCTTCTCTCACAGGAAAAGAAAAGATCGCCGAAAGAGCCTTCAAAGCCGCACTGCACGGTCGAAAAATCGAAGAGGGGGATCTGCGAGAGGTCCAGAGAATCAGCAGAATGAAGTCACCACAGAACTGGGTGACCCTGGCGCGGGCGGCACTCGTCCATGCCGGAAAGATCAAGAAAGAGGAGTTCAACCCCCTGGTGGCAAGAACCTCGACCGAGTTCGGCTCCCTGCTCTACGATTTTTCGTGGAGCCTGTGTACCTACGCCACCATCAAAACCCAGCCAGCGATCGATGCCTACACCGCGATGCTAGCCGTGACCGCGCTCTGCCATGGTCCCGCCGAGCACATCGAGCTGCGAGACCTGTCCGGCAACCATCGACGGAAACGCAATGACGGCATGGCGGGATATCGCGGCCCGATCTCGGCGATTCCCGGAAATCGCAGAATCTGGAATACGGGAAAATCTGCCCTTTACGCCGAGCGGTCGATCGCCGCCCCGCTGGCCGCCTGGGCCCTCGGCCAAAACTGGTCTTGGAACGGCTGGAATCACAAGGCCCTGGGGTGGGCGATGGAAGCCGCCGCCCCGCGCACGCCGGAAGGTCATGAGCATGGGCACAAGGTCCAGTTGCCAAGTGATACCAAGAGCTTGGTCAAACTCATCAACAAACTCAAGATGCAAAAGAGTCAGCGTTTGGAGATCTTGCGGTTTCCGGACGGCGGTCTGTTCTGCCTCCTCAACCGCAGTACGTTCGGTACCCGCGGCTCGGTCTTGGTCACCGAATACATCCCAGGTGAAAAGCTCCTAAGGGAGATTAGCCCGGCTCAGGAAATCCGCCAAACTGGTGAGTGGACGGCTTGCGAAGCCCAACTGAAGACGGACGGCTCCTGGGAGATCAGGCAGTTGAACAGCCCGAAAAAGAAACTCACCGGCCAGGTGGCGAAACCGAAAGAGCATATCGTTTGGGATGCTGAGGGTTGCCGCTTTGCTGGCTCGTCTCCCGATCCGGATCCTCCACCGGATCTGATTAAGGAGCTCGCACCAGCACTCGACTGCTGCAACCAGGTGCTGCGCGAGTTGGGGGCACAATCGCAGGCTGGAAGCAAAGCTCGAGAGAAGTGGGGACGGACCGCGGTCGAAGTCCTACGTCGCATCGCCTCGGAAGAACGCGCCAGCGCCCGCGAAGGGACAGAGACCCTGCTCGGCGATCTACAAAAGGGGCCTTCCACGACCACCAAGCCGCTTCCGATGAAGAAACTCGCAGAAGCGATTCGGCTCCTGGACAGGGTGCTGCGCAAGCTGGGAGACCAAAGTCACACGGATAGCAAAGACCGCGAGGCGCGGGGACGGACCGCCACAGAAATCATCCGATGCATCGCTTCCGAGACCTACGAACATGCGCTCCAAGGCACGAAAACGCTCCTCAAAGACATGCAGTCCCATCACTGGTAGTCGATGCCTGGCGTCACTTGGCGACGCGGAGCCTGACGCCCAACGGCGACGGTCAGCCAGCTGATTCTCAACCTCTATCCAAGCAGCAAAGCCCGGACTCGCCTGATGGCGCGTCCGGGCTCGAAGCTCGATCGGTGTCGAGCGGCTCTAAACGAGCTCTAACTTACGGGCAGGTGTCGAAAGCGTCGGTATCGCGGACCGGCTCGAACGGGGTATCGAGATCGTTGGTGTAGGTCTCGGTCTCACCGCTCACCGTGTCCACGACGGTGATCTCGACCTCGACGTCGGTCAGACCGCCGGCGAACACCCAGTAGCGATTGTTGATGTCACAACCGTTGAGCACCTTGACCACCAGCTCGATGTTGTCCTGGGAGAAGAAGTAGAAGTAGCCGGTGTCGTTGGTCAACGCGTTGCCCAGGCCTTCGCCTTCCTCACCGAGGTTAGTGCGCCAGCGGGCGGTGACGTGGAAACGCTCGTCGTTGAGCTTGACCACGTCGCGGCCGGGCTTGTCGATCGACAGGGTGATGCGAGCGACCTGATAACCCGCCTGAGTGAAGTCGGCGGCAGCGAACATCGGATCGTCGAGAATACCGCCGCTGCCCGGCGGCAAGAAACCCTCGTGGACCTGCACGAAGCCACCCTCGACGACGCCGGTGTCAGGCGCCATCTGGCCGAAGAAGGCGGTGTTCTCCGGAATCTCATCGTTGACCTCGGTGCCGGCATCCCGGACCCGCGAGCCGACCAAGATGAAGCTGCCACCGACGAAGTTGCCGAGCTCGTCGAACACCGCGTGGGCGGTCGGCGAAGCGTTGGCGACGAAGGCGTCGTTGGACGGGATAATCATGCTGGCATAGCTGAAGAAGCGGTTGCTGGGATCAGAGGGATCGAGAGCGAAGGTGCGGGTGGCGACGTCACCCGGAGCGATCGGGCCGTTCGGTCCGAGGATGGTGGCGTCGACGGTGCCGGCGCCCGAACCCAGGAACTCACCCGAGATCGGGGCGGTGTTGCCGTCCTCAGCGATGCGCTCGAGACCCGGAGACGCCGGCGCGCCGAGGTCGTAGATGTCGAAGGTGCCGTTGTGGAAGCCGACCCAGGCGGGGGTCAGGAAGTTGCCGTTCTCAGGCGCCAGGTTCTCAACCGTCACCCGGACGTTGGTGGTCACCGACAGGGTGATGCGGGCGAATTGATAACCCGGTTGGGTGAAGTCAGCACCGGCGAACATCGGATCGTCGAGAATGCCGCCGCTGCCGGCGGGCAAGAAGCCGCCGTGGACCTGGACGGTACCGCCTTCGACAACGCCGGTGTCAGGAGCCATCTGGCCAAAGAACGCGGTGTTTTCCGGGATCTCATCGTTGACCTCGGTGCCGGCGTCCCGAGCCGCCGAACCGGCGACGATGAAGCTGCTACCCACGAAGTTGCCGTGGGCGTCGAACACCGCGTGCGCCACCGGATTGCCGTTGGCGATGAAGGCGTCATTCGACGGGATGATCATGCTGACGTAGCTGAAGTAGCGGCTCGAGAGGTCGTTGGGATCGAGCTCGAAGGTCATGGTGGCGACGTCGCCCGGGGCGATCGGCCCGCCGGGACCCGGAATGGTGGCGTCGACCGTACCGGCGCCGGAGCCGAGGAATTCGCCGGAAACCGGCGCCGTGTTGCCGTCTTCAGCAATTCGCTCGAGGCCCGGAGTCGCCGCGACGCCGACGTCATAGGAATCGAAGGAACCGTCGTGGAAACCGACCCAGGCGGGGGTCAGGAAGTTGCCGTTGTTAGGCGCCAGGTTTTCGATGGTCACCGTCACTTCCACCGCCAGAGCCGGCACGGTGGCGACGAAAGCCAGTAAGAAAGCGAAGCCGAGGATCGAGGTTCTTTTCATGGTCATGTCCTTGGTTAGGTTAGAAGGCAGCCCGGGAGCCGGGCTATAAATGAACCGAAGGCATCAGCCCTCGGGGGTGTCGGTCAATCGGTACGATGAGATCTTCGGCTCCCGGCTTCACACCAAAATCATCGGCTGCTCACGTTTTCGTGCCATTTCTCACAAAAGCATCACAGAGCCCCAATGCCTCCAAGCCTGCGGCTTGGAGGCATTGGCCCAGCCCCTCCTCGCCAGGGCACGTCGCGCTACGCGCTACCTGCCCTGGATTTCAGCTGCACTGAACAAAGCGAGCCTGGAATGCAGCTAGGCTTGCCGCCTGGAGGCATCCGTACAGAACCGCCTCGCCAGGACACGGCGCGCTGCGCGCTACCTGCCCTGGATTTCAGCTGCACTGGACAACTCGAGCCCGAGGCGTGAGCCCTGGGTGACGTCAAGCCCGAAGGGCGAAATCAACTAGTCCGGGGCGTGAGTCCCGGGGTTAAGATGAAATCGCCGCTTGCAAATCGGCCAACACCAGCTGATGGGTCCGTGGCTCGGACACCAACAAAAACGACGCCGTGGTGCCGACGCCCGGAGTGCTCGAAATCTCAAGCGCTGTCTCGTGCAGCTCGAGAATGCGCTGGGTAATCGCCAAGCCAAGTCCGGCGCCCTCAGAGAAGCCGGTCGCCCCCGATCGGGACCGCCAATAGCGATCGAAGATATGCGGCAGATCTTCTGCCGAAATGCCACAACCGGTGTCGATGATGCGCACCTCCAGACGGTTCGGCTGCTCGCTCAACTCGATCGTGACCGAGCCTCCCGATGGTGTAAACCGCAAGGCGTTGTCGATCAAGTTCTCAAGCGCCCGCTCCATCAGGCCGATGTCGGCACGCACCGGCGGCAAGTCCGTATCAAAGTTCGCTCGCAGCTGGACCCCCTTCTCCACCGCCCGCAAATGGAAACGCTGCACGTTGTCCTGCACCAGCTCGCCGAGACGGAAACGTTCCAGCTTGGGCTCGACCTCGTGAGCATCGAGCTTGGTCAGCTCGAACAGCTCCTGGACCAGCTTGCCCAAACGCTCGCTCTGACGCACGGCGATCTGCAGATATTCTTCCCGCTCTTCCGCCGATAGGGCGCCGCTCTTGAGCGCCAGGGTGTCGAGGTAGCCGCGTAGCGAGGCGATCGGCGTGCGCAGATCGTGGGAGACGTTGGCGATCAACTCCCGGCGGGCCAGCGCCATGCGCTCGATATCTTCCATCTGACGCTCGATGCGCTGAGCCATCCGATCGAAGGTGTCTTCGAGCAACTGCACCTCGTCGCCACCCGCCGGCAATGGGTCGTCGCCCGCTTCCTGAAGGCGAAACTCCTGCATGCGCGCCGCCAGCCGACGTAGCGGCCGGGCCATCCGGCCAAAGATGAACAGTCCGGCGACCAGCACCACCACCAGATACGCCAAGCCGTTGCGGGCCGATAGCCGCAGGATATAACTATCGCGCAGGCGCTCAGCAGCTGAGTCGACATGCTGGCTAGCTAACACAATGTAAAGGTAATGTTGACTCGAAGGGATCGGCGCCACCGAGAACACTTTGCGCCGCCCCGGTTCCCGCGGATCGTCCCCGACCACCGTGCGCAGACGCCGACCAGGAAACTGCCGTTGATCGAGAAACTCCCGAATCGGACCGATCGCCACCCGATCGTTCAGAACTTCCCCCGCCATCGGGTCGAAAGACAGTACCCTACCGTCGCCATCGATGAGATAGAAGTGAGGGCCGGGATTGACCACCATCATCCAATGCAGGAGCTCTCCGATGCCGTCGGTGCGCAGCTCTCCGTCCTCTCCCAGCAGCCGATCTTGCTTCATCTTGACGATATTGGCGGCCAGATCCAAATTCATGCTCTGGTTGACCTCTTGCAAATAGAGATCCGTGGTCACCAGCGTCGAATAGAGATTGAAGGCACCCGCCAGCACCAACAGAAGCAACAGGACGACCGCCAGGCGGGTATGGAGAGACTTGAAACTCACCGGAAGTTCTCGCTGTGAATCTTCTAAGGCGCGATCAGAAACCTACCGCTTCCGCTCAACCCACGCCGACCGATCGCTGGGCCGGTCGGGTTGCCACGAGATCTGATTCTGAAGGATCGTACATCTTGTAACCGACCCCCCAGACTGTCAGTACGTAGCGCGGCTGGGCGGGATCGTCCTCGAGCTTCGCCCGCAGACGGTTGATGTGAGAGTTGACCGTGTGCTCATAACCGCCATAACCATAACCCCAGACCTGATCCAGCAGCTCAGCGCGGCTGTAAACCCGACCCGGATGGCGAGCGAAGTGAACCAGGAGATCAAACTCCTTGGCGGTGAGCGATAGCGGTCGCGACGCCAGAGTCGCTTGACGCTTGTGCGGATCGATGCGCAGCTCACCGACCGTGATCGTCTCCTCGCGACGCTCCATCACTTCGATACGGCGAAACATCGCGCGCACTCGAGCGACCAGCTCACGAACGCTGAACGGCTTGGTCAAGTAGTCGTCCGCCCCGACCTCGAGGCCGAGCACACGGTCGCCTTCGCTCGACCTCGCAGTGAGCATCAAAATGGGGGTGTGGACTTGCTGACGGCGGAGCTGCTGACAGACGTCCAGGCCGTCTAAGCCCGGCAACATCAGGTCGAGCACCAGACAATCGAACCCGCCAGTGGCCGCCAGCTCCAAGCCGCGACGACCGTCGTGCGCCAGCAGGACGTCAAAGCCAGCATCGCTCAAATGCAGCTCGACCAATCGCGCCAGCTCGAGCTCGTCTTCTATCACCAAAATCTTTTTTTGTGCCATGTTGGATCTCCTCTCGGCTCCTAACAGGGATCAGATTAGCCGACCGGATTCACAAATCTGTCACAAATCGGTAGCAGGGTCGGAACGCGCCCGACTTCAGGTCGGCGGCTTGACGACGATTCCCAAAGATTCCTCAGCCGAATCTTGATCTCGGATCGGAGAGCACTATCTAGACGGTAAGTACTTGACGAAGATGCGGTATAGGAGATCCTGCCTTCGTTGGGTGTAGGTCTGGGCAAACAGGTGCAGACGCTGAAGTTCCAGGCTATCTGGCTGCACGTCCAGGGCTTCGCGTAGCTTCTTGGCGGCGCTTTTGGCATTGCCGCGTTGAAAGTCTGTCAAGGCCAGATTGTAATAGGCGTCGACCAAGAGTCGCTGGACGTCGAGATTGTCCGAATCCTTCTCGTGCTTGCGCCAAAGGCCTGGGATCACGGCGGCGTACTGCCCTTGATCGAAGAGATTGATCTCGTCAGCCAATGACTCCAGCTTGAGGTTGATATCGGCCAGCAGAGCCTGATCGTTCATGTAGAGAGGCGAGACCTCTGAAGCACGTTCGAAATAGGAGCGGGCACGGAGAAACTGTCCTTGCCGGTGCGCTTCACGGGCAGCAACGACCAACAGACGATACCTTGGCGGCTGGTCTTCCAAGGGGAAGGCCAGGGCGGCGTTCTGGTTGGCTTCCATGACCGTGCTTTGCGCGATCTTCGGCTCGTCATGAGCCCTCCGCTCCCGCAGCTGCCCCGAATAGATGAGCAGCAAGGCGCCGAGGCCAGCCAGGAGGCAGCCCAGCCGGAGAGCATTGCGGCGGTGGTTCTCCGCAGTGATCGGTTCACGACGCTCTTGCTCCTCAGCCTCACGCTTCGCCACTGCTGCCGCCGCCTCGCGGCGCTCTTGCTCCTCAGCCTCACGCTTCGCTGCCGCAAGCGAATCACGACGTCGGCGCTCCTCAGCGACACGCTCCGATGCTGCCACAATCGAGTTACGACGCTGCGGCTCCTCAGCAGGACGTTTCGCCGCCGCGGTCGAGTCACGACGCTCTTGCTCTTCAGCCTTCCGTTTCGCCACGGCCAACGCCGCCTGGTGGCGCTCTTGCTCCTCAGCGGCGCGCTTCGCTGCCGCAAGCGAATCACGACGCCGGCGCTCCTCAGCAGCGCGACGCTCTCGCTCCTCAGCCTCACGCTTCGCCGCTTCAGCCTCGCGACGCTGCCGCTCCTCAGCTGTGCGCTTCGCCGCCGCTTCAGCCTCGCGACGCTGCCGCTCCAAAGCTGCGCGCTTCGCCTCGGCGATCGATCGCTCGATCTGGCGGCATTGCGCAAGCGCCGCGGTCGCGGTCGGACGCCGCTCCGGCCGACGTTCCAGCATCGCGAGGATCAGCGCGTTCACGGGAGGCGGCAAGTCTCGACGTAGGGCCGACGGCTCATCGAAGCGCCCGAGCGGCAGATCACCCGTCAGTAACTCGTAGGTGACGGCGCCCGAACCATAGACGTCGGCCGCCGTGCCGTGCTCGCCAGCGGACGGATTCAGCGCCTCCGGCGCGGCATAAGCGGCCGTGCCTAGCACCTGACTCTTCTGAGACAGCTCGGTCTTGCGCGCCAGAGATGCGATGCCGAAGTCCACCAGGTGGACTTCCGGATTTCGCTCGGTATCGACCAGCAAGCTGGACGCGGGACCGCCGGCGAGCAAGATATTTCCGGGCGTCACGTCACGGTGGGCCACCCCCAAGTCGTGGGCGGCTGCGAGGGCCTCCAGAGTCTGCCCCATGATCTTGAGGGCGAGCGCGACCGGCACCGCAGCCCCGTCTTGCCGTGCTAACGCACACAGGTCTTTGACCGAGCCGCCGGAGATCAGCTCCATGCTGATCAAGGCCTGGCTGCGGTCGAGATCTTGGCGGTAGTCGTACACCCGGACGATCCGCGGATGGATCAGCCGCCGCATCAGCGCTACCTCCCGCCGAAATCGAGCGAGCAACTCATCGCGCGCCACCATCGCCGGATCCAGCAGCTTGATCGCCTGTCGCTGTTCGAGGTGTAACTCCTCGGCCTCAAAGACGACCCCGAAGCCGCCGCGCCCAAGCTCTCTGACAATCCGCCACTGATGCATCAGAATCGTACCCGGCTCGAAGACCAGGTCCGACAGACTCGGCAACGCGGTATGCACCGCCGAGCCTCCTGCCCCAGCGGTTGGGCCCAGCCAGATGCCGCCGCTCGCGGTCACCGGCTTCGGCGTCCCCAGCCCGGCCCGCTCTTCCGGGGCAAGATCTTCAAGAATCAGCTGGCGTTGGCGATGGAAGACCTCTTCGTCGATCTCGCCTCGCGCGAGGCGGCTACGCAACGCCGCCAGATCTCGAAGCACTGCTTCCTTGTGATCAGAAGCCATGACGGCAGCTCTCCCTCTTTGCACCTTCCATCGGCAACCACATCAGCCAACCGCATTCTGTTCCATGGCCAGCAATCGTCTCAAGTCGACAGGCGCGCTCTCGACTCGCAAGCCACCGCTCGACGAACTCAGGCGGAGGTCTAGGGCCTCCCCGGTTAGCCCGACGGCGACGGGCGGCGCGCCGGCTAGGAAACGTTCCAGGTCTTCGCTGACGGCAGGGATCCACACCCCCAGATAGCGAACCAGCGTCGCGTCTAGCCCGCCGGGAGGAAAGAGGAACGTGGTCGCCGTGGTATGCAGCACGGGCAGCCGAGTGTTGCCGAATGCCACGATCTCAGACGTCCAGCGCAAGATCTGCTGACGGCCGCTGCCAGAACTGCTGGTCAAGGTCAGGGCGACGCCGGGTTGCAGCTTGACTTCCACGGTCTCGCCGACCGCGATCTTGCGCTCAATCCCGACGTCCGCAGTGACCGAAAACGATGGGCGGCGACTGGAATAACCGGCGACGTTCTGCACTTCGACGGAACCCCCTTCACCCTCCAGCTGGCACCGCAGGCGGACCATGAGCTGGGGCAGGCGATCGTCGTCCCAGGCCAGGACCCAATGCAAGCGGTCCTCGAGAAGAGCCCGCAAAGCTCCCTGCGCGGCAGCGCGTAGCTGCGCGGCGTAGCAGCGGCCGACGACCGTCGTCGGTCCGAGGTGGAGCGACAGCACCCGGGCGATGCCGTCGCCACGATCGGGCAGGGCGAGCACCTCCTGACGCTGGCTGAGTTGCTCGAGAGCGACCCAGCCGAGGGCCGTCGCCCTTGGTTTGGCAACCGCCTTCTTGATTTCCCGGGCGATTTCCTTGAGCTTCTGCTGCTGCTCGGGAGCGGATAGTTGATCGAGCGACATGGTCACGTCGTGGGCCGCTCGATACTTGCGAATCGCCGTTTCTTCGAACAAACACGGGCTGAGATAGACCCAGAGGATCGTCATGCCCTCTTCCTCCGCGGCGCGTAACAGTGGCGGCAGTTGTTCCTCCGCAATGAAGTCTGAAGCCAGGAAGTCAGAGCTGACCAACAAAACCGCAACGCGGGCCGAAGTCAGAGCGCTTGTGATCTCCTGGCGCCACTCTACACCCGCCTGGAGCTCGGTATCGGCCCAGAGGTCGATCGTGCCCTTGCGGACCAAGGGGCGCAGCATCTTCTGAAGGCGCCCGAGCCAACCCCGGTCGTGTTGGCTGTAGCTAATAAAGACCTTGTCACGAGTCATTCACACACCTGGGTGACTGGGAACTCATGCTGCGGAGTTTACCCTTCGAACTGACCTTCGTTGTCTGTCGTTGTCTGTCGAGTTGCGCCCAAAGGCTGCAGCCTTGCGACACCGCCCCACAACGGTGAGCCGACTCCAGGCGTAAAAGTCGCAGCGCCCGCGGACTTTAGGATCCGCCCGATCTTCGATCGCTTGACATGACGCAGACAAGGTTGAGAGTCCTGGCATTCGCGATCTTCGCGATCGCCGGCGCCCGAATCGCGGTGACCTATCCGGTCTTCTACGCTACCAGCGACGAGCCTGACAGAGGCAGCCTCCCCTCCTAGCCCGGGAGCCGACGGCTGAGCCAGAGTAGGACGAGGCCGGCGCCGAGCGAGATCGCCAGGCCGACGCCGAGCAGCGGCGGCGGGCGGTTGACTGGCAGCGGCGACGGACGGGCACCGGCAAGCTCATAGAGGGCCACCGCTGGCGGCGGTCCGCCAATCTGCGGGCGAGAGCCGGCGACCGGCTGCCGGCTGAGAAAGAAACGCACTCCATCCTGAGCCAAGCCCTCGAGTTGTGGCGCGTCGAGCTGGGAATCGAAGTACCGACCGCTGGTGCGATAACCGAGCGACCGCCAGCGGGCGAAACGCTCGGCGCTTTCCAGCACCGTGTAGGAACGGTAGTCGCGGACCTGATAGAGAGTCCCCAGGTTGGGCAAGAAGACTCCGGGCCCGGCGACTAGCTGGAATTCATGGTCGGGATCGAGCTCCTGAATCTTCACCAGATGCTCGCTCGGCGGCAGCGTCGACGCCAACGGCAAAGAAGGAACCCAACCCCAAGCGAAAACTAGCAGCTCGCCGACAATCGCCGCGGTCAGGATTCTCACTCGCCAGGGGCGCCGCCACAGCAGACCTAGGCCAGCGACGATCCAACATAGACCTGGCAACGCCAAACGCTTGAGAGCGGTGACTACCGCTGCGTCCAAATAAGCCGGCAGGCGAGCCTCGTAGACCTCGATCGGGCTGGGCAACAGACCGCGCCCATGAAGCATCGTGATTCCGGCGGTTCCCGCCTTCGTGGCGAGGGCGGGCATCAACGGCAGGGTCCCGAACAGCACCAGCAAGCTGCCGGCGACGATCAACAGCCAACCGAGCCACGGCCGTCGACGACACCGACAGATCACCGGGCCCGCGAGCGCGCTGCCGAGCAGGACGAAACCGACCAGACGATAGCTGGGCAAGCTATGACCGACCAGGGGGATGTTGTGCAGCAGCCACTCGATCCCCGGAGGACGCCATGCCGTGAGCAGGGCGACTCCGGCAACGCCGAGCGCGAATTGCTGGATCTCGTTCAAACGCCGTCTCTCGAGCCATAGCAAGACGAAGAGACTGGCGCCGAGAAACCCACCCGTGCGCAGGAGCACGGTCTCGGGACCGACCAGACGGCTGACGTCGACCTCACCGGCCAGCGGCCAGCCCAAGAAGCCAGGCAAGAATTGCGCCGCGATGGCCGGCCAACGGAGACCTCCAGGGGCAGCCGCGGTCCGCCCTTGAAAAGCTTCACTGTCAGCCAGCACGCTCAGGAAAGGCAAGGTTTGAACCGCCAGCAGCAGAAATCCTGCCGCCGCCGCTGCGAGCGCGTAGGGCCAAGCCGGAGCTTCATCGCGGCGATATTGAAAGAGCAGCAGTGCGAAGATCGCGAACATGCCCATCATTAGGGATTCGGGATGCCCTCCCGCCGTGGCAAGAGCCGCCAGCGCACCGGTGATCAAAACCCCTCGGCGCGAAGGCACTTTCGACAGACGCAACATCGCCGCAGCGAGCCAAGGCAGCCAGGCGGTGACCGTCGCCAGAGGATGGCAAAGCCACACCACCGCATGGCCACAGAGCGGATAAACGAAGGAAGAGATCCGAGCTTCGGGAATCGTCGCCCCCAGCTCTCGGGCCAGCCAAAAGGCCCCCAGGCCGGCCAATAAGCACCTGAGAAAGAAGACAAAACCCCAACCCCGCAGCGGCGCGATCAGCCTGGGCAACTCGACCGGCGACAACAGGCCGGATTGTGGATTGGCGAAGAGCGGCGCCCCGCCGCCCGCGAAACGGTCGACCCAAGGCAGCTCGCCACGTGCCAGATGGCGCCGCGCTTCGAGGTTCCAGGGCACGAATTGAATGATCACGTCGTGCAGCATGGGATTGGAAACCGCGACCGGCCGATCGGGATCGGCCTTCCACAAACCGACCCAGGCCACCAGGTCGACCGGCAGAGCGACGCGTCCTGGAAGGAGCGACGGCCCGATCAGGATCAGCGGCAAGATCAGGCACAACCAGGCGCTTGGCCACCACCGCTGGTGTGACGGCGAGCTAGGAGACGCGTCCGTCATCTCCGGTGGCTCCTCCTGAACGATCGGGGCTTCCATCCTTGGCGCCCGGAACCGGAGTGACGATCGCCTCAATCGGATCGGGCGAGCGAGGCCGAAACGTCATGATAGCAAACCACCTCGCGACCGAGATAGTGACAGACCACCGATTTGCGCGACTGCTCCGTGTCCCGCCGCGGGCTGCCGCCATGCAGCAGATTGGCGTGCCAGAGCAGCAGGTCCCCCTGCTTCGGAGTATGGATCACCGGCTCCAATCCCTCGCGCTCGATCAACTCCTGGATACGGGGTTCATACCGACCGTGGTAGGCCGTATAGAAGTCGAACAGGGATTCGCGATGGGTCACCCCGACCTCTTGAGCTGAAACATAAGGCAGGCGGTGACTGCCAGGATAGTAGGTCAGCGGCCCGGAATCGGGTTGAATATCCTCCATCGCGGTCCACGAGCCGACCAGGTATCCCAAGGGATAAGTCGTCATGTGAACCTGATCCTGATGCGCCGCCTGCTCACTGCCGGCGAAGAAGACGATGGTCTGGAACGGCCGAATCTCGCAGCCCAAAAGCAGGCCGATCAAAGCCAGCTTGGCCTCATGGTGCAGAATACCCGCCAGGGACGGCACCCGCAGATGCAGATCTTGAAAGCGCCCCTCCCACGGGCCGCCTTCGACCATGGTCTCGAGGGTCACCGGCAGATCTCCGGACTCGACCGCCGTCTCGACGTCGCTCCAGATCCCTGCCAAGAGCCCCGGGTCGAAGAAAGCCTCCAGATGGAGGTAACCGTGCTGGCGCCAAAACCGACATAACTCCGCCTGCCGCGGATCGATCTCACCAGCCTCGAGCTTTTCTTCGATCCTCTGCTCGGCGTCCGGACGATCGAGCCAGGGACGAGGTCCGCTGTCCGGAAAGCACTCGTGGCGAAAGAATTTCAAGGCCGTCAAGTCGACGCCTTGGGTCGCCAGACACGGCCGCCGTGACGACTCCACGATCAAGCGATGGGCCTTGAAACGCCGCCAGGCAAAGAGTGCTCCGATCGGAAATGTCTGCTGGACGATCCTCTTCATCGATTCCTGTCCCTCTCGGTTAGCCCACAGATCGTATGCCAACATAACATACGAAGCGCATAGCCAGTTGCTCCGAAACGCATCGAATCTCGCATCCAAGCCGGTGCTCTCTGCGTACGACTCTCACGACAGATGCGTCCTCGCGTCGCGCCCTTGACCTCCGGCAGCGACGCCCACATTAGCACCCTTGGTATACTCATTCGACCGGCCAGCGACCGCGGCCAGGTTTCACCCACCTCAAGATTCAAAAGCACCCTCCGCAGCGACATAAGGAGATAGAAGCCTTGTCTCAATCATCCAACGGCGACGGCGCGAGCCATCATCGACTGCTGATCGTCGGCACCGGCCCGGCAGGTTTGACCGCCGCTCTCTATGCCTCCAGGGCCAATCTCGAACCCCTGATCCTCGAAGGCAACCAGCCCGGCGGTCAGCTCACGATTACCACCGACGTCGAAAATTATCCGGGCTTTCCGGAGGGCATCCTCGGCCCCGAGCTGGTCGACAAGATGCGCGAGCAGGCGAAGCGCTTCGGCACGATCGTCGAGTTCGAAGAAGCCACCGCCATCGACCTCAGCCAGCGGCCGTTCGCGGTCACCACCGACGAGGCGAGCTATACCTGTGACGCCCTGATCGTCGCCACCGGCGCCACCGCCAAATTGCTCGGCCTGGAGTCCGAGTCGCACCTGATGGGCTACGGCGTCTCCGCCTGCGCCACCTGCGACGGATTCTTTTTCAAGGACAAAGAAGTCGTGGTGATCGGTGGTGGCGACTCGGCGATGGAAGAGGGCACCTACCTCACCCGCTTCTGCAGCAAGGTCACTATCGTGCATCGGCGCGAGGAGCTACGGGCGTCGAAGATCATGCAAGATCGGGCGATGAAGAATGAAAAGGTCGCCTGGCAGTGGAATAAGGAAATGATTGAAGTGCTGGGCGACCGCGAGTCCGGCGTTCGTGGCGTCCGGCTCCGCGACACTCAGACCGGCGAGGAAAGCGACTATCCCTGTCAGGGTGTTTTTCTGGCAATCGGCCACAAACCCAATACCGACCTTTTTGACGGTGTGCTCAACATGGACGACGCGGGTTACCTGAAGGTCGCCTGCCCGTCGACCCGCACCAACGTCGAAGGCGTGTTTGCTGCCGGCGACGTCATGGACCCGAACTATCGCCAGGCGGTGACCGCGGCCGGCAGCGGCTGTCAGGCGGCGATCGACGCCGAGCGCTGGCTCGAGGAGCACGAAGCTGCCGCCCAGGAGGACACATGACTCGACCGGAGACCCTCGGCGCGCTCAAAGAGAGCGGCTACCGACCGGAGTCGGTGCGCCAGGAGCTGCGGCGCAACCTGCGCGCCAAGCTGCAAGCCGGGGAACGTCTCTTCCCCGGCATCCTGGGTTACGACCGGACGGTCATCCCGGGGGTGGTCAACGCCGTGCTCGCCGGCCACGATCTGATCCTGCTCGGTCTGCGCGGTCAGGCCAAGACGCGAATGTTGCGATCGTTGACCGACCTGCTCGACCCGGAGATTCCGGTGGTTCGCGGTAGCGAGCTCAACGACGATCCGCTCGATCCGGTGTCGGTGCCGGCCCAGAAACTGATCGCGGAAGCCGGCGACGACACTCCGATCGACTGGCTACCCCGGGAACTGCGCTACCACGAGAAACTGGCCACTCCCGACGTCTCGATCGCCGATCTTCTGGGCGACATCGACCCGATCAAAGCGGCGACTCGCAAGCTGACCTATGCCGATCCGGAAGTCATCCATTTCGGCATCATTCCGCGCACCAATCGCGGTATCTTCGCGATCAACGAGCTGCCGGACTTAGCGCCGCGCATTCAGGTCGGCTTGCTCAACATCTTAGAAGAACGCGATCTCCAGATCCGCGGCTTTCCGATTCGCCTGCCGCTCGACATCCTGCTCACCTTCTCCGCCAATCCCGAGGACTACACCAACCGCGGCTCGATCATCACACCGCTCAAGGATCGCATCTCGTCACAGATCCTCACCCACTATCCGGGCGATACGAAGACGGCGGCGGCGATCACTGGCCAAGAGGCCTGGCTCGATCGCCATGCGGACAATGGTGACGCGCCTCAGGTCGTAGTGCCGGAGGATGTCCGTCTCCTGGTGGAAGAGATCGCTATGGCCGCTCGCGACTCCGAATTGGTCGATCAGACCTCGGGCGTCAGCGCCCGTATGGCGATCTCGGCGCTCGAGATCCTCTACTCCAATCTCGAACGACGCGCCTTACTGACCGGCGACTCCCAGGTCCATCCCCGGCTGTGCGACCTTCCGATGCTGTTGCCAGCGATCACCGGTAAAGTCGAGATGGTCTACGAAGGCGAGCAACAGGGCTCGGAAGTGGTGGCCATGAAACTCATTGGTCAGGCGGTCAAGAAGGTCTTCGAAGGACGCCTGCCCAAGGTCAGCAAAGAGGTCGGCGGCGGCGGCGAGGAAGACCAAGGCCCCTACTCCGACATCGTACGCTGGTTTGCCGCCGGCGGCTCGGTCAACCTATCGGACGAGCAATCCTTTGCCGACTACTCCGCGGCCCTGAACCAGGTGCCGGGTCTGTTCGAGCTGGCGTCCAAGCACGGTGGTAACGGCGCGCAGGAGCTGGCGTTCACCGCCGAGTTGATCCTCGAAGGTCTGCATCAGCACCTCAAGCTCGGGCGGGAAGACCTGGACAGCCAGATCAGCTATAAAGAGATGGTCAAATTTCAGCTGCTGCGCCCCCAGCGACGGCGTCGCAGCGGCGGACCGGAAGTGAATTAGACGTCAGATTCGAGGGTGGGCTGACGCCCGCCCCAAGACCCGTTAAAGGTTTCCATGCGCCACCGTTATCGCTATCTCGATCCTGCCCTGCTCCAGGCCTTGCTCGACGGCCTGAACTTGCAGCGCATCTTCAACCAGCTGCTGCTCGCCTCCGGCGGTGACGTCGAGCAGACCATGGAGTGGATGCGCTACCTGCAGGAGCAGGGCTACCTGCCGGAGAGCCTGGATCTCGATTCCTTCTTCGAGTCGCTCGAGGAGCAACAGGTCATGGCCCGCAACACCGAAGGCGGCATGCAGCTGACCGGGGTCGGCGAACGCCGCATTCGCAAAAGCGCTTTTGAGGAGATCTTCTCCTCCCTGCGCCGCGGCCCGAGCGGCTATCACCCGATTCGCGGCTCGGGCGACGGCGTCGAAAAGCTGCCCGAGACCCGGCCTTATCGTTTTGGTGATGAGCTGCATCACATCGACATGCAGCGCTCTTTCCACAATTCGCTGAAACGCAACTTCGGCCAGCTACAGCTGGCCGAGGACGACTTGGAAGTTCATGAGACCGAGCATCTGACCGCCTGCGCCACCATCGTCGCCATCGACATCAGCCACTCGATGATCCTCTATGGCGAAGATCGCATCACCCCCGCCAAGAAAGTCGCGCTGGCGCTGACCGAGCTGATTCAGAGCAAATATCCCAAGGATCATCTGGGCGTCGTGCTGTTTGGCGATCAGGCCGAGCCGGTCTTTCTCTCCGAGCTGCCTTACATCGAGGCGGGGCCGTACCACACCAACACTCGCGACGCTCTCCAGCTGTCGCGCAACCTGCTGGCACGACAGAAGCAGCCCAACAAACAGATCTTCCTGATCACCGACGGCAAACCCTCGGCGATTACCGAAGGCGATCAGATTTACAAAAATCCCTTCGGTCTCGACATGAAGATCGTCAACCTGACCCTTGAAGAAGCCGATCTCTGCCGTCGTCAAGGGGTGGTGGTCACCACGTTCATGATCGCCACCGACCCGACCCTCAAGTCGTTCGTCGAGAAGATGACCCAGATCAACCGGGGTCGTGCCTTCTTCGCTTCGCCGGACAATCTCGGCGAATTCATTCTCGCCGACTACATTCGCAACCGTCGCAAGCGGGTTCGGTAGGGTTTTAGGCCGGCCGTTCCGGCTGCCAAGCGCGAATCGCCGTCGACGCCATGGCAGAAGCCCTGCGATTCCAGCTTCGTGAGCTTGCCAGGTCGGTCCGATCGACCAAGGTCTGGCCGCTGACGCCAGGCTGCAACCGGGTCGGCTCCGCACCTGACAACGAGATCCGCCTCGAAAGCCGTGGCGTCTCGAAGTATCACGCCGAGATCCACTGCGCTGAAGACGCCTGCGAGCTGCAGGATCTGCGCAGCAAGAACGGCTCTCGAGTCAACGGCCGCCGGATCCATCGCCAGGATCTGGGGACCGGGGACGTGCTCACTTTCGGCACGTCACGCTGGACGGTCGAAACAGTGCCCTCGGGCGACGTCGAGCTGGCTTTCGAGCTCGCGGCGAGCCGCGACACCGACGCCGCGGCGCTGCGCGCGACTTCTAAACTTCAAGAAACCCGTCAAAGCTCTGGTGGGCTGCCTTACTCGCTTCTGGAAAGGCTTCTCCACCGTCTGCGGCAACGGCCGCTCCCGGACCTCGAAGGGGCACTGCTCGACCTGGCGGGCCACCTGGGGGCAGCGGGCGCTTGTTATGTCGAGTGGCCAGTCCAAGGGCCGACGAGAATGATCGCGGCCATCGGCCACGTCGGTGAGATTCCGGAGCGGTCTGCCCTACCCCACTTCCAGTCCCTCGAATTTGCCCCGGCGCTGGCAGCTTTGCTGTTGCCCGACGCTTCCTTGGTTTGTGTACGGCGAGCCGCCGGCCTCGGCGATCGATCCGTCGAGGCTCCGACCGATTCATCCTGCCTGGGCCTGGCCATCTTTGGTTGCGGGAAAGAGAAGCCCATCGACCCAGAGCTCTTGGCGTCGAGCCTGTTGCTTTTGGCAGGGTCAATTCTGGGAGAAATCGAGCTTCCTCGGCCAAACCTAGCTTCCCGAGCCGGCCAGCTGCCTTTGCCCGACGGTATCGTGCCCGCGACCTCGGGTCGCATGGTCAGTGTTTATGAGCAGCTGGCCAGGGTCGCCGACGATCGAGTGCCGGTCTTGATCCTGGGCGAGACCGGAGTGGGTAAGGAGCACCTGGCGCGAGCGCTCCACGACGCCTCGAATCGGCACCAAGGTCCCTTTGTCGCGGTCAACTGCGCGGCGATTCCGGCCGAGCTCTTAGAAGCCGAAATGTTCGGCATCGGCCGAGGCATCGCCACCGGCGTGCAGGCTCGGCGCGGCAAATTCCGGGAGGCTGATGGCGGCACCCTCCTGCTCGACGAGATCGGCGACATGCCATTACCTCTACAGGCCAAACTACTGCGAGTTCTGCAAGAAGGCGAGGTAACGCCGATCGGTGAGGCCACCGTCCGGATCGACGTGCGCCTGGTCTCGGCCAGTCACTCCGATCTACCCTCGGCCATTGCCGAGCGTCGATTCCGTCAAGATCTCTACTATCGGCTGGCCGGCTATGTGCTCCGAGTGCCACCCCTACGCGACCGGCCGGACGATCTCCCTGTGCTCCTCGGTCATTTCCTCCGCACCTGTCGCCAGGAGACCGGCCGACGAGTCCGCGGCGTCACGGTCAAGGCTCTCGAGACCCTGAGTCACCATGGGTGGCCAGGCAACGTCCGCCAGCTCCAACATGTGGCTCGTCGCCTGGTCTACCTGTGCCCGTCGGGGCAAGCGGTGGACTCGACGATGGTCCGTGAGGCCCTCGACGCGACGGAATTGCCCACAGGAGCCACCGGGGTCGACAATTTTGTGCTCGGGACCTCCGGGCTCGACGATCATCTGGCGACGATCGAGAGCGCGCTCCTACGTCGGGCGCTGGAGCGCACCGAAGGCAACCAATCGAAAGCCGCGCGGCTGCTGCGCATCTCCCGCAACAGCCTCGCCCGGCGACTAAACCGCCTCAAGATCGATCCGGATCGTGGATGAGTCTTGCCCTCATGGACCGGAGGGGTCGTTGGGGAATTTGACCGGGACCGTCTCCGGGGTCGGAACAGAATCGGAGGACGTCGAGTGCCCCTCTTGGGCCCCGACCAGTCGATACTCGGGTGCTCCACCAGGTCGCCACAGCTCGAAGAAGAGCAGCGCCTGATGTCCGGCACGGTAGCCCCAGGCTGGATCGGCCACGGGAATCCGGCGCTCCATCGGACTTCCGATCACATGCGAGCCCTCTTCGTAGGTCTCGTCGACGCAAGCCAGCCAGGAGAAGGTCCCGGCCTCGGCGTCGACAAGCCCGATCGCATCCACCGCCAAAGCCTCGGGGCGCCAGGCCACAGGCCAGGGAAAAGCGTCGCCCGACGGCAGAGTCAGAGTCTCTTGCCACGTCTCGACCGACAGGCCCCAGGCCCCGCTTTCGACGACCTGAAGCGTGCCGTCAGCATGCAACAACGCGAGCTGGTCCCGACCGTCGCCGTTCCAATCTCCGGCGACCGGCCATGCCCAGGCGGCGAAGGGCACTGAGATCGATTTCGAGATCTTGAGGTCCGAACCTTGGCCAGGCGGGAACGTGCCGGTGCTCTCCAATTCGAGATGATGCCAGGTGCCGGTGGCAGGATCGAACAGAGACGGCAACTCCGAGCCATCCCCGTCCCAATCTCCGACCACAGGTAGCCACCCCTCTCCGGCTTCCGGGACTCGGTGCTGAAGACAGGCAAACTCGGATCCGACAGCCCAAGGTTCACACAAATCAAAACGCCGAACGACCAGGTCGTAATAGCCCGGTGCTCCGAGTCCACTGGCATCGAAACGACCGGCGATCGGCAAGGCACGGGGTAGCACTCTCAGCTCCAAAGGCACTGCGACCCTCACCCTCGGATCACTCGACAGATTGGCCTCGACCGTCAGACGGTCGAAACCTACGTAGCCTAAATCCGGTAGGTACTCCAAGTAACCAGCGCTTGGTACATTAGCGGTGCCATGGTCCGGACCCTCGATAATCGTCAACGAATTACGGTCGACCGGCTCGGCGAAGAACTCGCTCGAGAGGAGCAGGATGCCTCCTCCTTCCGGCACGGAATGGATCGACACCTGAGCAAAGCCCGGGAGTGCCGGAAATTGAAAGAACATGCCCAAAGCGATCAACTTGCTGATCGCTAAACGTGGAGACTGAGAAATAGATCGATGCCAATGAAACATGAGTTGCTCCCGAAGACTAAGGCGTTCAATTCGGTGATGAAAATGCAAACCCTCCTCGAGCCTTGTGGCCCCGGAAGGGATCGATGTTGGTGCCGACTGGGATGCTCGGCTGCCCGAAGGGTTTCAGCAAGACGCGTGCCTAATGCGCCTTAGGCGTCTCACTTGCTCAAGGACGCAGTCCTTCGGACTGCGCCTCCAGGCCGGCAAGATGCCGGCGCTCCCAGCGTGGGACTGCGCCTGCAGGCCGGCAAGATGCCGGCGCTACCAGCGTGGGACTGCGCCTCCAGGCAGGCAAGATGCCGGCGCTCCCAGCGTTGGACTACCCCTCCAGGCAGGCAAGATGCCGGCGCCCCAGCGTTGTAAAGCTGCGAACTCACCCAACATAGCTAGGGTCAAGGAGTCATTGACAGCTCGGTCATCCAAGCCTCCAGCTCTGCCAGCTCGCGGCGACTATTGTTCGCGTCTTCGAGATAAAGCTGCCGCGCCTGCTCTGCCAGCTGACGAGCTTCGACAGCAATGTCCCCCATCGCCCACCGGGCCCTGGCTTCGACGAAGTGGGTGTCAGCCCGCCGTTTGGCTCCCCGGTCGGCGGCCGAATCCATGGCCGAAACCTCTTCGAGCAGGCTCAAAGCTTCTTGCGGCCGCCGCAACCGTTCCAACGCGTCCGCCGCTCCGGTGAGAGCATTGGCGACCAGGGGATGGTCCGCTCCCAGGGACGCACGAAAAATCCGCGTCGCACGGCGAAAACCGCGCAGCGCGGGCGCCGGATCTCGCAGCCGTAGCCGTACCGTCGCCAAATTGAAAACCACCGCGCCGACTTGCGGATGATCGACGCCCCACGCCGCCTCGAAGATCGCCAGAGCGCGGCCATAGGGCTCGAGAGCTGGCTTGTCACGCTCGACTTCGGTCCAGGCACTCCCCATGGTGGCCAGGGTCACCCCTAGATGGGGATGTTCAGGACCGAAATGACTCTCCAAGATCCGGAGCGCCCGCTCGAATGACTCCTGAGCGCGTTCGATCTCGCCGTCGAAGGCCTGCAGCTCTCCGAGATAAGTCAGCGATTCCGCCACTGGCACACGATCCGGACCAAAAACCCGCAGCCGAATGTCCAGCGCCCGCTCGTGATGCTCGCGGGCTCGCTGGTGATCGCCTTCTTCCCGCGCCAGGGTGCCCAATCGGCTGTGAGTATCCGCGACCGTCGGATGGGAAGGCCCCAGACGTTCGACCTGAATATTCAGCGCACGCTCCAGGTGCTCGTAAGCCGCGACGTGATCGTCGAGGTCATCGTAGAGATTGCCCAGCCGCAGCAATGTCGTGGCCGTCGCAGGATCCCGCGGACCGAGCTCCGCCATCTTGAGCTCGAGGGCTTGTTGATGACAACGAACAGCCGTCGAATAGTCCCCCTCCTGGCGTGCCGCCAGACCCTGATAATCGAGCAACTCAGCCTCCAGCATCACCGGACGCCCGAGTCCTGCAATCGCCTGCCTGGCCTTCGCGGTGAAGCTTTCGACCTCGGATCGGGCCGGCTCCTCCGACGGCTGGCCCTCCCTCTTCCCCGTGGTCCGGGCCTCATCGCCGGCACCGCCCGCCGGGATGGTGCCGGCTGGCCGCGGGCGCAGGCCCGCGATGCGAACCAGGCGCACGAAGCTTTGTGCGGTCACCCGATCGTGACGGGCAGCAGCGGCGGTCAGAGCGGCTTCGATCAGAGTCTCCCGGGCTCGGTCTTCGACCAGCGCGTCTTCGAACAAACCCCGTTGGTAGAGGGCTTCGGCCTCGATCGGCCCCCAATCCAGACGTCGCGACTCCGCCACCACCCTCTCCGCCAGCTGCCGTCCGGACTCCCAGTTTCCAGCCGCCCACAGGGCATGGGTTTCCGCCTGGAGACGGCGCAGATCCTCGAGCCGAGCACGAAATTCTTCGTCTTGCGGCGGCAGCGCCATCGAGCGCAAGGCGCGCCCGTCCTCGCAGACCTCGAGCGAGGTCAACCCATCGAAGAGCTTGCTCAGCTCTACAGATTCGATCCGAGGTGAGGCCAACGCTAGGACCACCGAGGCTTCGACTTCCCTCAGGCGTTGATCCAGGCAGTCGGTGCGAAGATCGACCAGGTCGGCCGACATCGCCCCGCGGCGCCCGGCCCGGCACCAGGTCTCGCCTCGTTCGGCCCAGGTCTTGCCGTAAGCCGTGAGAGTCGCGGCGAGGGTACGCCAGACCGCCGCACCAAAGATGGGTTCAGAAGCCACCAGATTCGCTTCAAGCCTCTGTTGTCGAGTCGGGCTCCAGACCTCGGCGAACCGGGCCTCGCCTTGAAAACAGGACACTCGGTGGTGAGCGAAAAAGCCCCAGCCGAGGCCAACAGCCAACAAGCCTAAAGCTCCCCAGGTGAGCCGCATTCGCCGTCTTCGGCGACGATGGCGCAACCCTGCTAGCTTTTCCACCAGCTCGCTCATCGAGGCGTATCGTTGCTCGGGCCGATGGCGAAGCCCTCGTTGCACGGTCGCCAGTAAATCTCCGGGAATTGGGCCTGGGCTCGAGGCAAGATCCGCTGGCGCCCACGGCTTCTCCCACAAAGCCCAATGCAGGGACTTGCAGAATCCATATTGGTCGGCCGCTGGCCCGACCTCGGCACCCGCCACCTGCTCCGGCGCCATGAAGCCTGGAGTGCCGGCCCGAGCACTGGCATGGACAGCGACTGGCTCGGCGGCCGCCGCGCTCCCCGGAGCGAGATCGGTCAGCTCAACCACCGCACCCTCAGGATCCACCTCTCGTGCGATGCCGAAATCCATCACCATCCCGCGCCCGTCCTGCGTGATCATCAGATTGGAAGGTTTGACGTCGCGATGGACCCAACCCTGGGCGTGGGCCGCCTCCAGACCTCGAGCCACGTCGAGAAAGAGGTCCACCACCAGCGGCCACGGCCGCTCCCTCTCGATCAGCCACTGCCCCACGGTCGAACCGTTCAGGAGCTCGGTGGCCAGAAACACTCGGCCATGGACAGAACCGACGTCGTGAACCGTGAGTACATTGGGATGCTGCAAGCGGGCGAGCGCCCGCGCCTCGCGCATCAGGCGTCGAGAGGAGCCGACCTGCGGTCGCAACACCTTGATCGCAACCCGGCGGTCCAGCTCCGGATCGTAGGCGGCGAAGACCTCCCCCATGCCGCCTTCGCCAATCCGGTCGAGCAAAATGTAGCGCCCGAGCACAGCGCCCCGTTCAAGACCTGAACCGCTCCTCGCGTCGACAGCCTGGTCAGGGCGAGGAGCTGACACCGACATCGACAGAGTGTCGTCCAGGGTTTCCGTCGGACTGGAAAGACGTTGCCTTGTGGACATCCGTCCATTTTACGGCTGCCCGGAAGCGGGCGGATTCTGCCCGCTTCCGGGCGATCTGCAGGCGATGCACAAACCGACCCTCGATTGACGACCAAGAATTGATCCGTAGCAAGCCCGACCTCACCAACGGATAAGAAAATGGCACGAACGTTGCTCAGTCACTTTCTTTCCTTGCATTCGCCGGCGGCTGTCGACCGCCGGTCTTACGAACTGTCTGGCAAATCTTTAGGAATTCAACATGAACAAGACAGGATTTACCGCCATCTCGATGGCGCTCATCGTGTGCGGATGTTTCATCAATGCTCCCACCGCTGATGCGCTGGAACTTCAAGACGCTTGCAACGTGCCATTGTTCGGTCTCATTCTCAACCAAGACAGCGACCAGAATCTGCAATTGGAAGATCACTACTTGGTCGCGTCGGGAATGGAGCGTCAATTCGAATTGACGCTTGGAGCCAAGAAAGACGGCCTGATGCCCGACGGCCCAACGGATCCTCTCGCCCATCTCGAGGGCGTCGCGATCGGTTATATCAGTTTAATTCCGATGGTGACCCATCCTTCTTTCGGTACGACGACCCCGCTGTATTACGTGCGTTTGCAAGACGGTTCTCGACGCGACACGCTCTACACCACCGATTACGCGGTGGCAGCGAATGCCAGGGATACCTTGGGTTATGACGCGCTCGGCCCGGAAGTTCAAGAGCTCGGCCATGTGTTGGAGCGCGAGGATCTGAGACCGCTGTACCGGCTGTTTAACCCGTACAAACAAGACCATGCCTACGCCACCAGCAACGCTCAATTAGAGGATCTGCAAGACGACGACTACGAAATCGTATCGATCGAGGGCTCCGTGTTCCCGACCAGTCAAAAACTTCCGATGACGAATTCCCAAGCCGTCTTCTGCCATGGCTCTTCGGCGGTCCGAAACCCAGGGGATGAACGGTCCAGGTTCTATTACCAAAGTGCCCCGCTGACCGCGGGCGACACTCAGACCCTCACCTTCGACCTGTGGACCGGGCAATACTTTTCCAAGGCGCCCCGGGATCATCTGCCCATCTTGATGTGGGGGGATCCTAACTTGGGCGGTTCCGGAGGGCACTTCGGTCGCGGGGTGGTCGCGGGAATGGCTCAGATGCAAAGAGGGATCTGTTTCGAATATTTCAACGGGCGCCCGGCACCGGTCACACCCCCGCTCGACAAGACCGTTTTCGGCTGTGTCGAGGGTTCGGAGATGCTTCTGCGAGACCATCGGCTGTTGAAGTTCGAAGTCATCGCCACCGTCGATGACATCGAGTTCTCGGTTTTCGATGAAAACGGGGTCAGGGTCGCTCACAACACGACAAACGAGCTCTACAACACGGTTCCGACCGGGCGTACCGACGTCTTGATCAGCGCCACTAACGACGATCTTGAAGACCCGCAGAACCCGCTGAACCCTATGAAGGGTTTCTCGAAGGAGTTCAGTCACCTCGAGATTCGAAATGCGAGGGTCACCATCGAGCGGCCGACGGCCAGCATCGGTCTCACCAAGAGTCCATCGTCTCAGGAGATCAATGCCGGCGATTCGGCTTTTTTCTCGATCGCGGTCACCAACACCGGCGACGTTCCTCTGACGAACGTCATCGTGACCGATCCCCAGACCCCGGACTGTCACGAAAACATCGGCTCATTGCCGGTGGGAGCAAGCTACGTTTATGACTGCTCACAAGCCAACGTCATGGAAAGCCTTACCAACGTCGCTCAAGCTCAAGGCAACTCCTCGGACGGAGCGGTGGCCGGAAGTGATTCAGCCCAGGTCGTGGTTCTGCAACCGGATCTCGAGGCAACCGTCACGCTGGTGGCCGGCAATTGGTTTCCTCCCAGGGAACCGGTCATGCGTACCTCGCTGCGCAACGTCGGATCCGCGACCGCAACCCACGTCCGAGCCCTCTTCAGCGCCCGCTCAGAGAACGGAACCGCTAGCCTGTACCGAGGCGTACCTGCCGGCTGCGAGCTATTACCCAGCCCACCGCCAGAACCTGACGTACCGATCTTTCAGGAAGAGTATCTCTGCGAGATTCCGCATCTCGACCCGAGCGAAAGCTTCACTCTCATCTGGGAGGATCTCTGCGTGACCTCGCCTCCCACCGGCTTCGATGACGGTCTGATCTTCGAGGCTCGTTTCTTAGGCGCCGATCAGCAAGACCTGAACACGGCCAACGACACTGCGTCGGCAGGCTATTTCGACACGAACTGCGTGCGCTGAAGGCGGCAGATCTCAAGGCTCGACGGTCCCAGCCCGGATCTGGGAGAGGATCGTCGGGTCGTCGATCTTTCGGTCGTCGGCGAGTAGGAAGGCCTTGCTCAGGATCAGCGATAGCACCGTGTCACCTTCGAAAGGCAGGTAGAGTCGCGAGCCCCGGGCACGCGACGAACGGTCGGAGACGATGCATAGATACTGCTGGTTCGGCTCCATCATGACGTGGCCGCTGCGCAGGTGGATGCGGTAGGTGCGCAGATCGCCGCGAACCTCCAACCAGCGATCTTCGAGGCGGCAACGGTCCGCGATCTTGAGCCGCGGCAACAATCCCTGGAGCACCTCCCGGCGGGTCTCGGCGGTGGCGTTGAGATCGCCAAAGGCGAAGCTCGTCCAGTAGTCGTCCCAGTCTCCGGGAGTGTCGCCGCGGTCTCGCCAGTTCGGATCGTTGCCGACACTGGCGACCGAAGTGAAAAGATCGACGTCTCGCAGTGCCTCCGAAAAGGCGAGCTCGGGCACCTCCGTCAGCTCGAGCGGCTCGTCGTCGCGCACGAAACGTATCTGATCGGTGGTCAGGTATTGAAAGATGCCCATCTCGGTGGTGTGCTGATCCACCGCTTCGACCCAGAATTCGACCGTCTGATCCCACGCCGGCAAGCGGCGTTCGGGGACGTTGAAGGAGTCGAAGTCACCCTGGAGCTGATAGGCCCAGCACCGCTGCTGGCAGAGGGCCTGGAACTGGTGCTGACGAATGACGTGGGCGGCAAAGCGGTTTGAATAGGTGCCGGTGGCGCGTTCGGCGTCGGTCAGCAGGTAGACCTCGCGATGCGCCTGCTTGAACGGCTGGGTCATCTTGCACTCAGCCACGAGCTGACGGATCACGCGCACCTCCTGGACGTTCGAGCACACTGGATGCCAGAGCGAGACGAGGGTGTCGGCGTCGAGATCCGCCCCGACGTCGACGCCGTCAAGATCCCGGAGCGCGTCGTCTCGCCAAAGGACGGTTCGGGACTCATCGCCCCGCTCGAGCCGCCACGCTCTTTTCGGTCAGGACCAGCTCTTCATCCAAGGATTCGACCTGGCGATCGTCGAATAGCAGCAAGAAACCGTTGGTGCTGAACGCACGGAGAGCCGCTTGCACTTGGCGTTCCGAGTCGAGGAGTCGCGGACGCTTCATCCGATAACCGTTGAGGGCGCGCTCGGCGTCACTGGGCTGAATCAGGCCAGCAAAGACCGCCTCCGGTCGTCGATTGTACGCCGTCACCTCGTGCTCGACCCGTCGCCGGATCAACTCGCGGGCAGTGATCTTCTCCGAGACTAGCAGCTCGACGACCGGCTGCGGCTTCGCGCCGGAGCCAGGTTTCTCGTCAACCCATCGCAGGACGGCTGCCATCAAGATCTCCGAATTGGAATCAAAGCGATCTAACGCCGTCAGCATATCTTTCTGCGGACAATTTCGGATATGCCGTCGCGCGAGGGCTTCCATGGCGATAGATCGCAGCCAACTTTTTGCACTTGCCCTACAGAACGACGGAGTGTTTTGCGTCTT
This sequence comes from Carybdea cf. marsupialis auct. non (Linnaeus, 1758), assembly GCA_010016065.2. Taxonomy (NCBI): domain Eukaryota; kingdom Metazoa; phylum Cnidaria; class Cubozoa; order Carybdeida; family Carybdeidae; genus Carybdea; species Carybdea cf. marsupialis auct. non (Linnaeus, 1758). The sequence goes on along the minus strand of JAAAKL020000075.1, from coordinate 32,776 downwards.
ATATCTACAGAGCTTGCCATAAGTGCGGGCTCCGAACGCTGAAGATTCGAGTGCCCGCCACGAAAGGGAGCCTTCCGATGGCCGAAGAGCAAGACAAGACGCACCGCCTCCTCTTCCAGTTTCCGAGGATGATCCACGACCTGATCCGTCTCTGCCTCGGCGGCGACTGGGTTACGAAGCTCGATTTCAACACTCTCGAGAGAGTTCCCGAGCGTCTCCTGAGTCGGGAATTGGTGCGCCGAGAGCAGGACGTTCTATGGCGTCTCAAGTACTTCCCGGATGGCAAGACCGAACGGGCCCATCAAAGGGCCTCCAGCCGGCCCAGAAATTACCTGGCCGACACCGATATCGAGGTTCTGGAATTAGATGAGGACTACTTCTACGTTTACATCCACCTCGAACACCAGTCCCGTCCTCGGGTCCGCATGGCCCTCGACATGGTCACCTACAAGCTTCTCGCCCTTCAGGATTTGACCCGAAACGACTTCCGAATCGGCGACAAGCTGCCAAATATATTCGGGGTGGTATTCTACAATGGTGAGGAGCCATGGAACGTGCCGACCTCACTGCTCGAGATGCTTAGAACCATAGAAGGCGTACCCGAAGGGCTCGACTTCTGGAGCTACAAACTCATCGATACTCAGCGCCTGGGTTTGGAAGGTTTCATCGGGGCTGACAGTCCGCTGGTCGGACTGTTCCATCTCGAACAGCTCGAAGACCTCGGAGACCTCAGTCAAATCGCGGCTGAGATCCGCTCGACACTCGGGTCCGAGGAAGAGCCTCTGGCCGATGCGTTCGTGGCCTTCATCAACGAAGTGATTCTGGCTAAACTGAACCGCGCCGGTGAACAACCGATAAGAATCGAGAACCTGGAGGAGGTTGATCACATGGTCTCACAAAGAATGGTAAGGCTGACGCAGGACTGGCTGAGCGAAGGTGAGCAGATCGGGCTCCAGAAGGGCAAGCAGATCGGACTCCAGAAGGGCAAGCAGATCGGACTCCAGAAGGGCAAGCAGATCGGGCTCCAAGAAGGCGAACAAATCGGCATACGCCGAGGAGAGCTGACAATGCTTCGCCGTCAACTGGAACGCAAGTTCGGAAGACTTCCGGACCAAGCAGTCGAGCGGCTAGAGCGCGCGGACGTCGACCTCCTGCTCGAATGGAGCGATCGCGTTCTCACTGCGGCGACGCTCGACGGAGTCTTCGACGACTAGCCAATTGGGCTGGGATGTTCCGACGATCATCCGTCATAGAGACCACCTGACCGAGATCGCTAGCACCTTGGCGTGCGGTCAGGAGGCTCACGAGGGCATGGCCGAGCGGCTTTCCGCACCACATCAGCGGGGGTACCGACCCGGAGGACGTGCCGATGAGTGATTCCCACTGGCACCGGGCACAAGACGTCTTCCTGGCGGCGCTCGAGCAACCCGCCACGGCACGGGATGCCTTCGTCACCGAAGAGTGCCGCGACGACGCCGAGCTCGCGGGCGCCGTGGCCGCCCTGCTCGGCGGCCACGAGGCCGATGGACCGGTCGACCAGTTGGCCGACGAGACCGGCGCCCTCGGTGCTTTTCGCGATCGATTGCGCGACGCGGCGCCTAGAGACCCGAATCCTGGTGATCGGATCGGCCCCTTCGAGATTGTCGGCACGCTCGGTCGCGGCGGCATGGCCACTGTGTACCGCGCCCGGCGCGCGACGGACGACTTCGATCAGGAGGTCGCGCTCAAGCTGGTGGGCCGCCACGACAGCTCGAAAGAAGCCACCCTGCGCTTCGCGTTCGAGCGTCAGATCGCCGCCGGTCTCGACCATCCCAATATTGCCAAACTGATCGATGGCGGCGTCGCCGACGACGGCCGGCCCTACTTCGCCCTCGAGCTGATCGAAGGCCTGCCGATCGACCGTTACTGCGATGAGCGACGCCTGTCGGTCGCCGAGCGAGTCGCCCTGATCCGCGACGTCGCCCATGCCGTCCACTACGCCCACCGCAACCTGCTGGTCCACCGCGACCTCAAGCCGTCCAACCTCCTGGTCGAGCCCGATGGCCGGGTCCGCCTCCTCGACTTCGGCATCGCGAAACCTCTCGATCCCGAGGCCGTCGACTCGGCCCGTACCCGCACCGGCGCCCTGCTCCTCACCCCGCGCTATGCCAGCCCCGAGCAATTTCGCGGTGGCGACATCACCACGGCGTCGGACCAGTATCAGCTCGGTCTCTTGCTCTTCGAGCTGGTGACCGGTCGTTGCCACCATCTCCTCGACGGCGAAGACCTCGGCAGTCTCAGCGAGCGCATCACGTCCATCGAGACACCGCGGCCCAGCCGGTTGCTGGCCACGGGCGGAGGTCCGGAGGCGGACGACCTGGCCGCGATCGCGCACGCGCGTGGGGCGTCGATCCGTGAGCTGACGCGGCAGGTTCGCGGCGACCTCGACACCATCATCCTCAAGACTTTGGAGAAGGATCCCGACCGGCGCTACGCCTCGGCCGAGGCGCTGGCCGACGACCTCGAGCACTACCTCAGGGACGAGCCGGTCGAGGCCCGTCCCTCGAGCGTCGCCTACCGATGGCGCAAGTTCGCGCGTCGCAACCGCCTGGCGTTCACGGCCGCCGGCCTCGGTCTCGCTGCCCTGCTGGTCGGCGCTTTCCTGGCCAGCTGGCAGGCGATCCGGGCTACGGCCGCCGAGCGCGTCGCCCTCGAACAGGCGGCGGCGGCGGAAGAGGTGTCGACATTCTTGATCGATCTCTTCGAGGTTTCGGATCCGGAGGTCGCCCGGGGGGACGACGTCACGGCCCGGGCGCTGCTCGAACGCGGTCGTGCCCGGGTCGAGCAGGAACTCGCCGAACAACCGCGCATCCAGGCGCGCTTGATGGACACCATCGCGACCATCCACCGCAAGCTCGGCCTCTACGACGACGCCTTGCCGCTCGCCACCCAGGCCCTCGAAACCCGGCGTCGCCTCGACGGTCCGGGGGCACCCTCGGTGGCCCTCGGCACCCGCGCGTTGGCACGCCTACACGCCGACCGCGGGGACGACGAGAGCGCCGAGCCCCTATTGGTGGAGGCCGAGGAACGTCTACGCGCTGCGGGTGACGACCACGTCGTCGATCATATCGAGACGCTGCTCGACCTCGGCTATCTGCATCACCGACAGGGTGACCTGGCGGTGGCATCCGACCACTTCGAACGTGCCGCGGCCCAGCTCACAGGTCCCACCGTGGATGCCTTGGTGCAAGCCGATGTGCTAGAAGGACAGGGTCTCGTGGCCTTCTCCCGGGGTGACTATCCCGCGGCCGAGAGGCACCAACGCCAGGTGCTCGAGGCCCGAGAAAGCACCTTGGCCGACGACCATCCCGACCTGGCCCGGGCCCTCTCGTCTCTGGCCAATACCCTCGGCTGGCAAGGCCTCGACTCCGAAGCCGCCCCCCTGCACGAACGAGCGGTCGCGGTCCTCGAGAAGGCCTATGGCGCCGAGCATCGACGGGTGGGAGAGAGCCTCAATCGCCTGGCGTCCCTCTACGGGCGCATGGGTCGTCTCGACGACGCCGAGGCGGCCTTCCAGCGAGTTGCCGCCATCAAGGAGGCCGTCTTCGGCCCCGGGCACGCCCAGACCCTTGGAGTGGCGCTCAACCTCGGTCGTATCGCCCACCTCGGTGGCGACTTCGCGGGCGCCGAGCAACGGTTTCGGAGTGCCGCCGAGCATGCCGAGGCCAACCTCGGTGCCGAGCATCCCCTGTTCGGCTTCGCCCACACCGAGCTCGGCGGTCTCTACCGCGATATCCAACGTTATCCGGAGGCGCGGCGTCACTACACCCGAGGTCTGGCAGTGCTCGAATCCGCTCTCGGCCCCGAGCACGGACGGCTGGCGGAGGCCCTCGGCGGTTTGGCGTTCCTCGATGCCGAGGCCGGCCGCCTCGACGAGGCGGAGGCCCGCTATCGTCGAGCGCTGACGATTCAAGAAGCCGCCTACGGGGGTGACAAGCCACCTCTGGCTTCGACCCTCAACGGACTCGGGTCCCTCGCCCGACGTCGAGGCGACTTCGCCGCCGCTCGCGCCTGGCATCGTCGAGCCCATGACGCCTGGGCCAAGGCCTACGACGCGAATCACCCGGCCGCTGGCAAATGCCTGGCGCTGATCGGCCTGGGGGAGCTGGACGCGGGCGACCTCGAAACCGCGACCGACCACTTCGAGCGTGCCCTGGCGATCGCCGAGGCCGCCCATGGCCCCGATCATCTCGAAACCGCCGAGCCTCGCGCCGGGCTGGCTCGGGTGGCGGCGGCGCAGGGTGACGACGACCGCGCCGACGCCCTCTGGGCCCAGAGTCTCGCGGTCCTTCGCGCAACCTATGGCGAAGACCATCCCCGCGTTGACGCGGCCCGCGGGCAACACGCCGCGGGCCGCTGAAGCCTAGGAACCTGAAGGTGGATCAGCGTTTGCGGCCGTGCACCAGGAAGTAGTTCCGGGGACATTGCAGACCGACCTCGGTGGTGTACGGCTCGTAAAGGGCCAGGAAATCACGCTTCATGGCGGCGCGGCGCTCGGCGTCGAGCGAGGCGATGAGCATTTTCGACGGACCGTAGCTGTCGCGAAAGGCGCGCCAAGCATCCGATGCATTCGGAGCGCGGTAGTACGACGTCGCGGCCTCGACACGGATCTCAAAGTCGGGGCTCAGGAGCTCGTTGATGCGCTCGCGGCGACCCCACAGGAAGGGCGATGGCGGTGCCTGGCTGGGATCGGCCGGCGGCGTCATGTAGGTCGCGAACACCTTGAACATGTCGGCCAGAGTGCTGTCCGCCCTCCACAAGGTGGCGACGAACCGACCGCCTGGGCGCAGCACCCGAGCCAATTCGGCGACGGCATCTTCGGGCTTCCAGACGAATTGAATGCCACAGGTCGAGATCACCGCGTCGAACGAAGCGTCGGCGAAGGATAGGTTCTCGGCGTCGCCAACCTGGAACCGGATCCCCGGATCGCTGATCGTGCGCGCCGCTTCCACCTTGTCCTCGGCGATGTCGACCCCGGTGACCCTGGCGCCGGCGGCGGCAACCTGTCGCGCCGTCCATCCCGTGCCGGTGGCCAGATCGAGGATGTCCTCACCGCCCTGGGGTGCCAGGCGATCGACGGCATGCTGAATCGAGTCGGCGATCTGACGGCTGATCTCGTCGTAGGCAGCTCCGCCGGCTCCCCAGCGGGCACCGACGGCGAGGTTGTGGGGCTGGATATTGGAATTCGCGGGGGCAATCGTGGCGGCGTTCATGGGGGCAGTCTCGGGAGTGGCGTGGGTCTCGGTGTTCATGGTCAATCTCCTATCGAGCGATGTCGCTGAGGCGACGGATGGTTGATTTATTGACGACAGTTGAGGCATCGCCGGGCCTTCGTGGGCTTGTTCATCGGCCCTCGCTCCCTGATGTGCAAAGCGGCGTAGAAACAGCTCATGGCCCGTCAACTTTTTTTTCTTGAGCCGGACGCGAAGCTCGTCATCATCGAAAAAACCAGGGTGTGGCATACTCCCCCGGCCACGGACGACCGGCCGTCGTCACCACCGTCAGCGCCGCATCCAGCACCATGAATGAACGCCCCGACGTCACCCAACTCCTGCGCGATCAAGCCGCGGGTCGCGAAGGCGCCAGCGAAGCGCTGATCGACGTGGTATACGACGAGCTGGTGAGCGTCGCGCGGCGGCAGATGCGGCGCGAACGGGTGGGCCACACCCTGGAGACCCGCGCCCTGGTCAACGAGGCCTACCTACGGCTCGCCGACCTCGACGAGATGGGGTGGCAAGACCGCAGCCATTTCTTCGGCATTGCCGGACGCGCGATGAAGCAGATCCTGATCCAGCACGCCCGCGCCTGCCTGGCCAAGAAACGTGGCGAGGGCGCGCAAGACGTGCCGCTCGACGACGTCGAGCTACTGAGCGACGAGCAGGCCGAATCGATGGTGGCGATCGAGCAAGCCCTCGGTCAGCTAGCCACCCTCGGACCTCGCTACCGGACGGTGGTCGAGCACCGCGTCTTTACCGGCCTGACCCTCGACGAGATCGCCGACACCCTCGACATCTCGCTCGCCACCGTCAAAAGGGATTGGACCTTCGCCCGTGCTTGGCTCAACCAGGCCCTCGGCAGCGACCCGACACCCTCGGCCGCGACGCCGTAAGGGCCCCGGAAAGAAATAATCATCCACTTCGCAGGCTATGTCTTTCCTTTTGAATCTGCGTCGAGGAGTACTCGATAGGTCGGCCCTGGAAGGGCCAAGATCGTCTAGCCCGGGGCCGATGTCGAGGAGCGCAGCGACTCGAGAGCGTGCCCCGGGACCGTCCGGTCCGAGGAATCCTCGCTCTGACAGAGCGAAACCTGTCCGGAGGCCAAACGGCATCACAGAGGCGGCATGAGGATTCGTTCGACCCCTCCGGGGCCGAGGGTTTTTGGGGGCCTTATTCCCGGGGCTCAGCGACGCGTCGCGGAGCTCCGCGACGCCAGCCCCGGGCTATTCGATTGCGCCCTCTCAGGGAGAGTCTCCCAACAGTCCACAGCTGTCAGCAATGACTAGCCACCGTCAGTGCAGTGGCTTACGTGTTGCCACTTATTTTTACCAGTGGGTGCTTGTTGGCCAGTGCTTCCCCATGAGTACCCCATAGAGCTCCCCGGTGTCCAGCCATAACGCAGATGCCGATCTGTCTGCAGGTCTGTTCGAGCGTGTTGCGTTAGACTGGATCCCGCAGGATACGATCGTCGTGGGAACGAGTCTCCGTAGATCGAACCGAAAAGGCGGACATTGAAGAAAGAGACGATCTCGTTCGAAGTCTCCCAGGATCTGCTGGCTTCTTTGAAACTGGGCTCCGCAGCCCTCGCTCAGAGTATCCGTCTACTCGCCGCCATCGCCTATTTCCGCGACAAGAAGCTGTCCCTGGGCAAAGCTGCCCAACTCGCCGGCCTCAACCGGCTGCATTTCATGGACGTGCTGGCCAAGGAAGGCATCGTGGTCTTCGACTACGACGAGTCGGTGTTGGCCAGCGACCTCGAAGGGATCACTCAGCTGAGACCCGACTCGGCGTGATCATCAGTAACGCCACGCCCCTGATTGCCTTTTCACGCTTAGGTCGCCTCGACTTGCTTCGTGTGACGGTCGCGGAGCCTCTGGTGATTCCGAGGCCGTCGCAAGCGAGATCTCGGACCATGAGAGGGGCGAGCCGGGCAGCATCGACCTAGCACAGGAGACCTGGATCCAGACGCAGGCCGTCGAGGACGAGCAGCAGGTGCGCTTGCTCCTGCCAACTCTGGATCGCGGAGAAGCCGAGGTGATCGCGCTGGGTTTGGAGCAGCAGGCGAGACTGGTGCTCATCGACGAGCTGATCGGCCGCAAGGTGGCCGAGTCCCTCGGGCTACGGCTCACCGGCTCGGTCGGGATCCTGATCAGGGCCAAGCAACTCGGCGAGATTACGGCGATCAAGCCGCTCCTCGAAGACATGGTCCGTGAGGGCATGTACTTCAGCCAGAGATTTCTGGATGCGGTGCTCCATCAGGTTGGAGAGTGAGGCGCCCCTTTCCAAGGTTCAAGGTCTTGGTGTACTCATTCCGGTGACCGTCCTCGAACGCTTGAGGCGGTTGGTCGACGAAAGGTCGAGCCTGCAACCTCCGCCATGCTAAGTTATTGAAAACAAGAGCTGGCCGAGTTGGGTGGCACCGCAAGCAGAGCTGAGGCCTCGTTGCTGAGCGAGCCGACATTGGCGGAAGACTGGAATCGAGACGAAGAAGACGAGGCATGGCAGCACCTGCAGGGCTCAACGTCCTCGTTATCCCCGGGGATCAGACCTAGCGATGTCGTCGTACGATGAGTCGGAATCGAATGTAGAAGAAACGTTGCGCGGGACGCCGTTGACCCGGCGATTTGCGACCTGGAGCTCCGTGGGAATCGAAGAGTTCCAGCGGGACGCTCACGGCTTTGCCGTCACATCCCCTGGTACCTCTGATTTCAAACAGCTCTTCGCCACTCAGGCGACGCTGATCGTCGCCCCACCCTGGCTTGGTAAGACAACCATTGCCCGAGCGCTCGGTGAGTACCTCAAGCGCAACAGCGGGAAGCTTGATCCAGACCTGGACTTCGGCGAGATGTTTCATCTCACGTTGCTCGAGAAGTTTATCGGCGGCAGCCAGATCGGACCGCCTTGGTGGGAGACTTGGAGGTCGAACTCTGGGGATCTTGCTTGCTGGATCATCGACGGCTTGGACGAAGCTCTTTCCCATCAGGGTTTGCTCCCCTATTTGTTGGATCAGTTCCGCGACCTGACTCGCCAAGAGTGCGCCAGGCTTCGGTTGATCTTGTTCGGCCGGGGCGCGGAGCTCCCACAAGAGTTCTTTGACGAGCTCGAGCAGATCTATGGCGACGATCTGCGTGTTCTGGAACTGTTGCCGCTGGATCGAGGCAACGCAGAATGCATGATTGGAGCGGAACGTTTGGGGAAAACGCTGGCAACCATCGACCGCTGTAGTCTCCAAAACATCGCCGGTATCCCAGCAGCAATCGACTTCCTCAAGAAGCAAGAGGTAGGCGTGGAGCTGTCAGATCTCGATGTCTGGAAGGGCGTTTTGTCGAAGCTCCTTGCGGAGCCCAACGGACTGAGGGGCCAGAAGCAAGGTACTGAGCTCGAAGAGCGCTTCCAAGCCGCTGCTCACCTGGCGACAGCCCTGACCTTCAGTGGTCTCGAAGAGATCCTTCGAGATACGGAAGGAGCCTTATCCGCGGCCGACGGGAGAGAGTCTGTTGCGCTTCTGGATCTCATCCCGCGAGACTTCTCGGTAGATCGGAACGCTGCCCGGGATGCTCTCCGCAGCGGGATGTTCATCCTGACACCTTCCGGCTACAGGTTTGCGCATCGCAACGTCCGGGAATGGATGTGTGCGTTCGGTGCGCGAGATCTGCGTTTGGGGCAGCTCAAACCGCTTCTGCGCTACGACTCGAGTCGAGACTTTCCGATCCCCAGGTTGTTTCTCGACCTATCCAAGCTCCTCTGCAAGACCGCAAAGGAAGAAGTCAAGGGTTGGCTTGAAGAAGTGGTTGACCTTCTGCCTTCAGACGCCGCACCTCCAAATCTCGGGGAGGCCGTCGCGATACTGGACCAGCTCGAAGAGCTGGCAGCGAGAGGCAAGTGGACCGGAGGCTTCGAATCGACGGGGAAATTCGCGCGCCTGGCGACGCCGGGCGTGGGCGTCGAGCTGGTTGGCCGGCTTGCCGACAGGAATCGAGCCATCGAGGCGCGACTCTTGGTGGCTGGGATCGCCCAGGCCATTGAAGCTCACGAGCCCGCAGAGGCGGCGGCCCGCATCGTAGGTGACCCGGCGGAATCCTGGAAGCTTCGATTGTCGTGTGCATCCTACCTTCGAGCCGTGCCGGATAAAGAAGCTTTGAAGCGATTGATTTCGGTTGTCGAGACCACGACGCCTGAATCTCGCGACGAGACAAAGATGGTGTCGATGTTGGTATCCGCTTTCCTGCGTGTCGGTCTTTGGGGCGCCACACAAGCCTACGGGTACCTTTCCGAAGAAGAATCCGATCGATTCATCGTTGGCGCGGCCAGTCTCTTGCCTTCCGAAGTTGCTGAAAAGATGACGTTTGATGATGCCGTCGCGATCTTCGAGTCGATCCCGGATGACGAAGTGGAGAGGCTGACCCGCCATCTCGGTGGCTTTCCGCGTCGTTCTCCTCGACACGAGGCCTTGAGCGCGGCAGCGCAAACAATCGCATCCCATCGTCCGGTCCAGGCGAGAGCACTACGACTGTTGATCCCGTGGGCTCTGTCCTCGCATGGCAACGAGCTCAGCCCGAAACTCGCGAGTGGTTTTCAAGAATCACCCGAGGCGAGACGAGCCCTGTTCATGAGGGGTGTCGATCGTACGCGCAACAAGCTCTTTGTCCATTCCTACTGGTTGTGGCACTCAATCACCGTGGAGGATCTCCTTTGGCTCGAACGGAAACTCCCAGATTTGGCAGAGGGGGCCGAATCCTTCGTCTGGCGCGTCTTCCTTTCGCTTGCCCATCGGGAAGAAACAGGGCAGGACGATCAAGAACGCTGCCGGGAGCTCGTTGCGCAACACGGGCCTGAATCGCTTGCTCACTTTGACAACGAGCGAAAGCTGCTCCAAGAGCAGGAGAGCAAAGACCAGGAGAAGGCAGACGAGAAGAAGCGCCGAGCGAGGCGTCTTGAAGAATTGAATCGCGAGCTTCTCGACGCGGGCAAGCCGCTCGAACGGCAGCTTTGGACCCTTTCGCATATCAATCTTGCCGAAGAGGGGTACCGACCGCAAGACGTGGTCGGTGATTGGTCGGATCTTCCAGGCAACCTCAAGGAAGAAATTCTGGCCCGCTGCCACAACGCCTTGGATGAGATGGAGCCGACGCCGATTCCTCCAGGCCGGAGCTATCCAGGCGAGATCTACTTTGAAGCCATGGCATTCTTGACACTGCTCAGACAGCGCTCAGAGTTTGACCTGACTCGTGAGCGCATCAAGAAATGGCTGCCCGCTGCCCTTGTCAGCCTTGGCAGCTCAGAGCAGACCGAGTTCCTTTTGGCGTGCGCCGCTGTGGCCCCACAAGTCACTGAGGACGTGGTGCTGGAAGCGATCGAGCGTGAGCTCGGGCAAGACGGTCACTACTCGGTTGTATTGCAGGATCTTCCAGAAGAGCTGTGGACCAACCGAATGAGTGAATGGGTTGTTTCGAAGCTCGAAGACGAGGCGATCCATCTTACGACCCGAGCCAAGATGGTCGACTTTCTGGGCACGAGAGCTCCCGGCAAAGGATTGGCTTTTGCACGTCGAATGATGGAAGGACGATCGATCGAGGCCATCCTCGGGTTCCACGAGGGGTTAGCCATTCTTCCTTCGGAAGAGAACATCGGTAGCCGGGCTCTGAACCTCTTGCTGGCTCTCGATCCTGAAGCGGCCTGGCCTCGGGTTCTAGAGGCATTTGAGCTTCTCGGCAAGGAGGTCCTGTCTCTCCTGCCCTCTCTGTACGGTGGGTCTCAGGCGCGTCTGCCTGTCGATGTCGATTCGTGGCCCAGCGGTCGACTCGTCGAGCTCGAGATCTTTCTGCTGCAGGCCTTTCCCCCTGAGGAGGATCCCGACCTGACTGGCAAGGCCTTTTCGATCACTCCGGATCACCAATTGCGCCGGTTGAGGGATGTGCTGTTTGAGCTCCTCGACAACCGCTCCGACTCCGCTGCTCGTGACGGCATCGAGAGGCTGAGTGCTGAGTATCCCGTTTTTCGAGGTTGGCGAAACTGGAGATCTTCGGAGCGCCAAGCCCAAGATCTCTTGGGGAATCTGCCGGAGCGATCTCAAGAAGAGATGGAGATTCCACCAGTTGATGCCGTCGTCAGAGCCTTGCTCGACACAGACTACAGGCTCATTCGCCACGGGCGGGATCTCCTCGACGTGGTCGTCGAAGAGTTGGAGAGGATCAACGAGGACGTTGGGGAAGACCTCGTGATGCTCTATCTTCCGAAAGAGACCCGAGGCCACGAGAAAAACCGGCACGAAGAGGCTTTTCAAGCCTATGTCTATAGGAGGCTGAAGGATCGTCTTCCGGGCAAAATTCTGGATCGTGAGTGCCAGGTGGAGTATCGAAGGCGCAAGGACATCAAGGTGATGTCTAGAGTGGCCGGTACCGAGGACTTTGCCGAGGCAACCATTGAGGTCAAGTGGTCCAGCAACGGCAAGAAGCGAGGTGGCATCTCCACCGGCTTGGAAGACCAGCTCGGGGAGAAGTATCTTTTGGGTCGAGGCGCAGCCTACGGCATCTTTCTTGCGGGTTGGAATGGGAATCTAGGAGATTGGCACCATGGGACCATAGAGGAGCCAGTAGAGGAAGAGCTTCCAGTGTCCTTGACGCAAGCACTGAGGGCTCAGGCCGAGCGGTTCCGGGAGGAGCACCCCGAAGTCGAAATCCGCCCCGTCGTTCTGGACATGGCCTGGCCGGCCAAGGAATGACTTGGCACCGACGAGCTCGACGACTGTCGGGCCACCCTGTAGGGAGTGGCTGTAGGCCGAGGTGTCGAGGACCAAGCGGCTCACTCCCAGAGCTCGTCGTCGATCTCTTCGGTAGGCGCTACGATCGGCACGGTCAGCTACTCTCCCAAGAGCGCTGCGGGGACATCGGAATAGCCACTGCCGTCTCCCCACCGTAGATTGTGCTCGTACTCGCCGCGTAAGGCATGGGGCAGAGTTGGCCAGTGCTGCCCCATGAGTGCCCCTTGACACCGCAATTGCCCCCATGTGGTAAGCTACTCTCATCTTGGGCACGACGGGAGTAAACACCAGCCAGTCAAGCACTTACGAGGTGTCTCCTGGGGCGAAATCCCCGCTCAATCCAGGCCCCCACGCCTGTTGATTGCCGCCCTTTCAGGGCGGAAATCAGGACCGACCGTGGTGGGCAGACGGGCGGCCACCCTACAAACCGACATGAACTCGCAGTGGACGATTTATTCTTTCCGCGGCCCTAGGGCGGACCAGCCATCTTGTAGCGAGCCTCGAATCGATCGAGCCTTTCGTAACAACGGTCGAAGCGTGGGGAATCGGCTTGGGCCAGCCCTCTATGAGGATTGGGTCAGCCCTCGATGAGGAGGATGTCGCCGTCCTGAGAGCTGGCCTCGGCATAGGCTAGCCAACGATGGTCGTTCGACACCGAAAAGGCGATCTTCACCGCCGACACTGGCAGCACCAGGACCGGTTCCCCCACGGCCGATTCACGGAAGTAGACCCCGGACTGGCCTAACACCGACTCGAAGCTGTAGATTCCGCGATCACTCGACTGCCAGGAGTACCAGACGACGTCGTCGAGGATTCGCGTCGGTCGGCCGTCGCCCTCCAGCTCGACCCGCCAGAGCCCCGGCGTATAGAGACGGGTCAGATAGAGAGCCTTGCCATCGGGCGATTCCTGCGCCGCCTTGGCCCCGCAGCGGGTGATTTGCCGCCGGTCTCCGTTGTCCAGCCGGACCTTCCACACCTCGGGTGAGCCATCGGTCACCTCGAGGCGGTAGACGGAGGAGCCGTCCGCCGACCAGTCAAGGAGGTGACCACCGGGGGGCAACCCGGCAACCCTCTGGACGTCGCCCGTGGCCACGTCGAGAATCAGGATCCGCGCCGGATGATCGGAGACGGCAATCCGATCCCCCGTGGGAGACCACAGGAAAGCATGGATGTGGTTGGGAGGGTCGACTCCGAAGAGGCGATCGAGCCCACCACCCGGCTGAGTCACCCAGATCTCGGAACGCCCGGAACGCCCGGAAATGAACGCGAGCCGGTCCCCGTCGGGTCCGAAACGGGGCATGCGATCCTCGCGCGTGGACGACGCGACCACCTCGGGCTCGGCAGCGACGCCGACCAGGGGGTTCGGCTGCCTGACAATGTTCGAGCGAACGCGCTGCTCCACCACCGCCACGCGATGGCCCACCGGACTGACCGACGGCTGGCGTAAGTCTCGCGGACTCTGGATCAGCCGCTCCGCGGTACCGCCATCCAGGCCGAGACGGTAGAGGCCGGTCCCATCGGCAAAGAGAAGCGACTTGGCGTCTGCAGACCAGGACGCATGCCAGGAGGTGTCGGGGAAATGATCGATCACTTCCTGAGCTCCCGAGGCCCAGTCGAGAATCAATAGCTTCGAGCGCTCGACAATCAAACTGCGAATCACTGCCACCTTCTGTCGATCCGGGGACAGTGTCAGGAAGATGTCACCGTAACCTGGCTCGGCAGGAAGAGTCAGCTGGACGCTCTCCTGCGTCTCGAGGTCATACCGATGGATCCTCCAGGGAGCGCCGAACCTCGCGGGACGACGAGAAAAAATCAGGGTGTTGTCGTCGGACTGGACCACCTCGCCCAGCCGCTCACCTTCGCTACAGGTGTAGAGGCTCTCGACGGTCGACGGATCGTCGACTTCCACGGAAAGGATCTGGCAGTCGCGGCCATAGGCCGTCACCAGCACACGATGGCCGTCCGGGGACCAAGCAGGCGCTGTCAGGCGCGGCCGCTCAAGGATCCGCCGAGCCTCGCTGTCTCGGATGCCCTTCACCAACAACGCTCTCTGGTCGCCGTCCTCGTGAATAAAAGCAACACGATGGCCGTCCGCCGAGAACGCCGGTTGGGACTCATGCCCAGGGAGGCTCGTGAGGGGACGCAGGTCGAGCTGAAGATCGGGAGGGCCTCCGCGCTGGGCTCGCCAGACCGCGACGACGCCCAAGCCGACGAGCAACAGCACGACCCACATTAGCCGAGAGGTCTGACTCGCGACCGAGCGGCTCGCGACCGAGCGGCTCGCGACCGAGCGGCTCGCGACTGAGTCGTTCGGCTTCGGTTCAGGATGCGACACCGGAGCTACCAAGCGATAGCCGCGACGGGTGACCGTTTCGATGTACCGCGGTGCCTTGGGATCGTCCTCGAACACCCGCCGAAGCAAGGCCACCACCCGACGCAACGCGTCGTCCTGGACCGTGGTTTCGGGCCACACGCGCTGGAGGATCTCGTCTCGGCCGAAGACCTGCCCCGGCGATTCGGCAAGCAACATCAACAGATCCATCACCTTGGGCTCGACCGTAAGCTGCTCGAGATCTTTGTGGAGTTGGTTGAGCGAGGGCTCGACGTCGAATTCACCGATCCGCAGAGGGTGCCGTGTCTCCATGGGTCTAATTATGACTCGGGAACCCGCGATGACGCCCATCGATCGAGGGTTGAATTCTTGCCTGACCCACGTGTCGACGCCTGTCATCACGACAAGATCACATCGATCACAGAACCATTCCTGGCTAGTTGGAGGGGCTTGATGGAGACTCTCGCTCGGACAACTTTCGTTCGAAAGCCAGGGCTTGAAGCCCAGAACCGATATTCAATCGCTAAGGAGCACGCCTTGCACACGATAAGACTTTTTTCGATCTGCCTCGTTCTGTTGGCCATGGCCAACGTTGCGGTCGCCGCCGATCCCGAGATCCGATCTGAGCGCTCGATCACGCTGCCGTCGGAAGGGGCGGACTGGCCGCTGTGGAGCGGTCCGGACGCCAACCTCACGTCGCTGGGCAATGGCTTATTCGACGGCGGTGCCTTCAGTCTCGAGCCCGTGTGGTCACAGCCCCTGGGCTCGGCCTATTCGGGCATCCTGGTGACCCAGGGGCGGCTCGTCACCACCTTCTCGGATAGCGAGTCGGACTATCTGGTGGCGCTCGCCGCGTCGACCGGCGCCGAGCAGTGGCGCTACCGGATCTCCGAGACCTACAAGGGGGATTCAAACGCTGACGATGGACCCCTGTCGACGCCGACCGTCGACGGCGGCGTGGTTTATGGTCTGAGTGCCTGGGGCCATCTCTTCGCCGTTTCCCTGGAAGACGGCAAAGAACGATGGCGCCTGGACCTGGTGGCCGACTTTGGTGCGGTGATGCAGGGATCCGGATTCACCACCGCGCCGACCGTGGTCGGCGATTTGCTGGTGGTCGAGACCGGTGGCGACGACGGGCGTTCGATCTCGGCCTTCGACCGCGAGACCGGCACCTTGCGTTGGTCGACCGGGGACGATCCGGTCACCTATCAGTCACCGCTGTTGGTAGACCTCGGGGGCGAGACTTCGTTGGTCGCGATCACCGACCGGAGCTTGATCGGCCTGGCTCCCGAGACCGGTGAAGTGCTGTGGCAGCATCGGCACACTGAAGGCGACAGTCGGGGCTTCCGGGCGACGCAACCCGTGCCGGTGGGCGAAGGCGGCATCCTCTTGATCGATGGCAGCGAGTCGGCCCTCTTCCAAGTCGACAAGAGCAGCAAGGGATACACTGTGAAGGAGGCTTGGCGCTCCACCGCGCTGCGCAGCCAAGGAAATTTCGCCACGCCGGTGCCCTATGAAGGGTACCTCTACGGCTTCGCCGGCAGTTTCTTGACCTGCGTCGACGCCGCCACCGGCGAGAGGGTCTGGAGGTCGCGGCCGCCGGGCATAGGCAATCTGGTGCTGGTCGACGGTCACCTGGTGATCCTGATTCGCTCCGGCGAGATCGTGGTCGCGGAAGCGACGCCGAAAGGGTACGTCGAGGTCTCGCGGGTCCAGGCCTTGGAGCGCGGCTACTTCACGCGGCCGAGCTTTGCCGCCGACAAGGTCTACGTCCGAAACCTGACCGACATCTCGGCGATCGGCATCACGAAAGCGAGCTCGGCCCCTTCAGCCGGTACCGAGCTGGCCGCAGCCGGCCGCGCCGAGGCTGGCCGTGCCGACGCCGACGCCGACTGGGATCTGCGAGGAGACTTCGGCGCCTTCGTCAAGAAGCTCGAGGCGGCCGAGAACAAGAGCGAGAGGATCGAGCGCTTCCTGGCCGAGCACCCGACCCTGCCGATTCTCGAGGGGTCGAGTCCTGGGAAGACCCTGGCGCACTTCGTCTACCACGGCGAGGTCGAGGACCTGGCCATCGCCGGCAACTTCATTCCCGGAGGCGCTGAGCACACCCTACATCGGGTCGAAGGGACGGACTTCTACTTTCGAACTTACGAGCTGCCTGAGAAAGCCGTCTTTTCGTATCGATTCGTTGTCTTCGACGAGCGCATGACCGATCCGCGCAATCCGCAGAAGACCGGCCCCGAAGACCGGGAGCGATCGCTGCTGGCGACCACCGGCTGGCAGCCTCCGTCCCACCTGCGCGAACCCGAGGGCCAGCGCGGCACCCTCGAGACGTTGCCATGGAAGAGCGAGCGGCTCGGCAACGAGCGCGAGCTCCAGGTCTACCTACCGCCGGGCTACGGCGAGGGCACAGGCCGCTATCCGCTATTGCTGGTCAACGACGCGGATCAGGCGATCTCGAACGGGGCGATGGACAAGAGCCTCGACAACCTGATCGGTAGGACGATCGCGCCGATGATCGTCGCCTTCGTGCCGACCCGCGGGGGCGAGCTCGGCGGCTTGAAGACCGCCGATTACACCCGGGCACAGGTCGAGGAGCTGATCCCACTGCTCGACAAGACCTTCCGCACCGACGCCCGCCGCGAATCCCGCGCGGTCCTAGGCCAGGACCTCTACGGTGGCGCTGGCTTCGCGACCCTGTACCTCGCCCTGCACTACCCGGAGACCGTTTCCCGGGCCGCCGCCCAGTCCTACGAGCACGGCGCGCTCGAAGAGGACCTTTTCGCGGCGGCCTCGGGCGAGAAGCACGACCTGGAGCTGGTGTTCCACTGGAGCTCGCACGATCGCTTTTATCCGTTCTGGGATTTCGACGCTCGCAGAGACGCGAAGAACATGGTGGCGAGGCTCGAGAAGAACGGCTATCGCCCGAAGATCATCGAAAGCGATGACGGCTTCGGCTGGGGTATGTGGCAGGGCCGGATGGCTGAGGTCCTCGAGGCGCTCTTTCCGCTACAGTAGCCCTGTGCGGAGTCTCCGCACAGCGGCCAGCCGACTCCCTCAGCTACGCTCCCATTATCGTTTCAAGCCATTCTTGCGGGCTTGATAGCGATCGAAATTCCCCTTCCCCCAGGCCTCTTCCTGTTCCCAAAGCTCTTCGATCGATCGGTGCTTGTAGACCCCGGGAGGGAAATGAGGTTGGACGGTCCGTTGTGCGAAGTCCCACGTCGAACGAATTGCCTCGAAGAGGTCAGGAGCTCCTGGCTCACGCCAGGTATTTCCTTCCATTTCCTCGATACTTCGGAATTTCCGAACTGGCATTTCAATCCCCTAACTCAAAACGTTGACGCAGACGTTCCGCGTCTCCTCTATCTTGTGGTCTTACCGTGCCCCTCTTCATTTCGTAGAGCGTCTCCGGCGTGACAACGCTTACCTCCAAGCCGTCGAAATCGAAACGCTGAGAATCGAGGCCATCGTAGGAATAAGCCTCTCCCAAGCGAGTCAGGATATCGATGTGGAAAACCCCGGTGGGCGGATTGTACTGGACGGCTGGATACTCCCCTAAGAGATCCTCTGCGTTAATCTCTTCGATCTCTGGATCCTCGAAGACGGAATGCAGGGCACGGCGCAAACGTGCAATATTTTTACGCTTTGGCTCGATGAAGACATCGAGATCTTCGGTGGCTCGGGCCAATCCGTGAAGGTTCAGTGCCACGCCACCAAAAATGACGTAGCGCACACCTTCGCGTTCGAGGGCGGCCAGTACCTTGTGTGTCGTTTCGTAGTCCATCAGCAGCCGAATGGATCCTAGCAGACGAAACTCTTTTGCCCTTGCCAGATCACGACCTCTGAGACCGATCTAACCAGCTGACCGAGACCGCTAGCACCTTAGCGTGCGGTCAGGAGGCTCGGGCAAGGCAGATCGCGCAAGATAAAATCTTGCGCCATGCCAGATTATCAATATCCCCCACCCGAGAAATGGCAGGACTTTGAAGTCCTATGCCGAGATTTATGGAGCCGGATCTGGGACGACGATGGTACCCAGTGTCATGGCCGAGAAGGGCAAGCTCAACACGGCGTCGACGTCTTCGGCCGCCCAGGCCGCGGCGGCGACTGGGCCGGAGTCCAGTGCAAGCTCAAGAGCCAGCTGAATGGTGGCGTCCTCAAACCCGCTGAGATCGAGGCGGAGGTCAAAAAGGCCCGTGGCTTCAATCCCCGCCTCCGCGAGCTGGTCATAGCGACCACCGCCACGCGGGACGCGCCCGCCCAGAAGGCCGCTCGAGAGATAACGGAGCGCCACTTCCAAAGCGGCGAGCTCAGCGTCAGTGTCGTCGACTGGCAAGACATCTGCGAACGGCTGAGAGCCCACCCGGACGTACTGGCGCTCTACTACCCGGGCTTCGCGGGCGCCGGAGCACTGCGCGGCCGGGCGACGCGCAAGGACTACCTCGAGGAGATGTGGGAGAAGCTTTCCCCGCTCCACCTTCTGGGCGTCGGCCGCGGTGCCGGCAAGGCCAAATCCGTGCCGCTGGCGGAGATCTATACTGCCCTGGACGTGACGGCGGAGGCGAGTTTTCGAGGGATCAAGTCCTCGGAAGCGCCGGGGGCCGACGAGGATCCGGATCGTCTCCAAGGTGCCCACCTCATCGAGTTGTCGAAGGACGTCGGAGAATATCGCGCCCGCCTGGAAGCCCGGCTCCGACAGGAAGCCGAGGCAAGGCCTGAGCACCAGCAGCAGCAGCCCTACCGGAGGCGCTGGATGACCCTGGAGATGGCCGCGGCTAAGCCGCGTCTTGTGCTTCTTGGGCCCGCTGGCAGCGGCAAGAGCACTTTTGCTCGCCACCTCGCCCTATCGATGGCGGGCGAAGCCTTGGGTCGGCCAGAGGCGAATCTCAAGCGCTTGGAGCCTCCGGTTGGAGAACTTACCCGCGATCCCGCGCTCACCGCCTGGCCGCACGGCGCTTTGCTGCCGGTCTTTATCGAGCTCAAAGAGTTGGTGCGCAGCCCCTGCTTTCCGGCCGAAGGCGAGGACGTGGGCGCCAAGCATCTGCTCGAGTTCCTGGAAGGCGACGCGCCGCCTGAAGAATCCTTCCTGCGCGAGGCATTTCGCCCGAAGAACGGCGCGCTTCTCATTCTCGACGGCCTGGATGAGACGCCGGCCGCGGCTGCTTGTCAGCAAAGGCTCCGGCAGATCGTCGCCTCTTTCTGTCGCCGGTTCCCGCACTGCCGGGTGCTCATCACCTGCCGGCCGTACGCCTACGAGCCGGCGAGCCCTTGGCGGCTCGATGATCAGGGTTTTCACGAAGCGAGGCTGGCCGCCTTCGATGCTCCAAAGAGACACCGTTTTATCGATGGTTGGTACGCTCATCTGCATGCTCAGAATCAGGTCACAGCACAGCAAGCCGAGCGTCAGGCCGAGGCGCTACGGCGCGAGATTGCCGCTTCCCAACACCTCGAAGCGCTGGCGGAGCGTCCATTGCTTCTGACCTTGATGGCCGACCTGCATGCTGCTGGCGGCGGCCGGCTCCCCGGCGGCCGAGCAGGCCTGTATGAGCGCAGCGTTGAGCTGCTGCTCGACCGTTGGAATGAGGTGCGGGACGTCCTCGAAAGCAAGAGCCTCTCCGAGCATCTGGGGCTGCCGGTCGAGCAACTCCGTGAAGCGCTGGCCAAGCTCGCTTTCGAAGTGCATGACCAGCGCGGTGCCAAGGGTACGGGAGCGGCTGAAATCGAAGCGAAAGAGCTGTGGCAGGCGCTGGATGATCAGCAGCGCTGCCAAGCGCAGTCGCAGCCGGTGGCCGAGCGGCAGATCATGGACTATCTCCATCAACGCTCCGGCATCCTGGTCGGCGAGAGCGAAGACGTCTACCGCTTTCCTCACCGCAGCTTTCAAGAATATATGGCGGCCTGCCACCTGGTAGTCGACGGTTTTCCTGAGCTGATCTCTGGCAAGGTCAGGGAAAATCCGGCTCTGTGGCGCGAGGTGCTCTTGCTGGTGGCCGGCCAAGTCGCGAAGACGCCGTATGCGGTCTGGGCTCTGCTGGAGGATCTGGTGCCTGAGGAACCTGAGCAGGACGTCCGGGTGGACGACGATCGATTCTTATATGCACTCTATGCGGCTCTTGCCGTCGATGAGAACGGGCTTGGGCGCAAGGTCGAAAAACGCGATCAGATCAAGCTCGAGCGAATCCGCAAGTGGCTGGAGCGCTCCCTCGAGCTCGGAGCGCTCTCGCCGGTGGACCGTGCGGCCGGAGGCCGGGTCCTGGCGATCTTGGGCGACCGACGACCTGGCGTCGGTTTGAGGAACGATGGAGTGCCGGAGATCGACTGGGTGCACGTACCCTCCGGGCGGTATCCGATGGGAGCGGATGATGAACTAGTTGCGATCTCCGGCGGCAAGTCTAAGCACCGAGTCCAGCTCACAGAATTCTCGATCAGTCGGTATCCGGTGACGAATGCGCAATATGCGGCCTTCGTGGCGGACGGTGGCTACACAGAGACATGGCGAGAGTGTTGGGGCAATGCCGGCTGGACGTGGAAAAGCGGTCGACAAGGACCCGACGACCAGCAGGTCGACCTTCTGCTCGCTAACCATCCGCGGGTCATGGTGAGCTGGTTCGAAGCCAATGCTTTCTGTGCCTGGCTCAGCCACAAACTATCGATGGCCGTCCAGCTTCCGACCGAAGCGCAATGGGAGGCTGCCGCCCGTGGGCGCGACGGACGCCTCTACCCCTGGGGAAGTCAGCCGCCGACCGAGGATCGAGCCAACTTCGAGAACCAAATCGGACGAACGACGCCGGTGGGCGCATATCCCGCAGGCGTCGGCCCCTTCGGCGTACTCGACCAAGCGGGCAACGTTTGCGAGTGGTGCGCGGATGCATTCGATGAAGACGCCTATAAAGATCGCGACGGCGAGAAGGATCCGGTCGTGATGCCTCAAGACTCCAGCAGCGGCGACATCGTTCGTGTGCTGCGTGGCGGGGCGTGGGGCAACCCGCCCCAGTCCCTGCGCGCGGTTCCCCGGTTCGGGTACTGGTCCTGGTCCCGGGACAGGATCCTCGGGTTTCGGGTTTGTCGTTCCGGCCCCGAGCCTTGAGTCTTGTGACTTGAACCTTGTCTGCTCCGGGATCCGCGCTTGTCGACACTGTCGACAAATACGCTGATCCAGCTGCCAACACGTCTCAGATTTCTTCCGTCTCGTTAGAGACGTTATCCCTGAGCGAGGTATTTCAATCCCTCGTGGGGCCGGCGAGCTCGGACGATATCCAGGCTTCGACGACCGCAAGCCGCAAGTGATTGAAATCACTCGCTATTCTATAACGTCCCTAACGGGACGAGATCTCAGCGCGAAGCGCTGAGCCCCTGATTGATTTGTCGAGTTCAGGCACCAGATACGCAAGCTGCCTCGAAGATCCGATTCCCGACAGCCGGACGCTAGCGCCCCGGAACGGCACGAGCTTCAAGGCTCGGAGCCGGATCGACAAACCCGAAACCCAAAACCCGGGGACCGACTGCCGGCCCTGCTCCAGTGCCGGATCGCCGCGAGCAGGGATAAGGACGGGCTTGCCCACGAGCCGCCACGCAAGACGCGATCGACATTTTGGCCGCTGAGGTCTCGCGGCTTGATCACCGGATCCTTCTGACCGTCACGATCTCGGTAGGCCTTCGGATCGAAGTCGTCGACGCACCACTCCAAGACGTTGCCGGCCTGATCTAGCGTGCCAAAAGGACCGACACCGGGCGGATAGCTGCCGACCGCCGTCGTGCAACCTTGGTTGCGACCGTAGTTCGCAAACTCAGACGAAGGGGCAGCCTTTCCCCAAGGGTAGGGGCGCCCAGCGTGCCCACGGGCGGCGGCCTCCCATTGCGCTTCGCTCGGCAACTCCAGGCCAACCCAGGCACAATACGCCACAGCATCCAACCAGCTTACGCCGACCACCGGTTGTTTTGATGCGTTGAAGTCCTCGTCTTGCCAATATTCCGGCTTCTCATGATCGGGATTCGTTTCCAGAAACCGAGCATACTGTTCGTTGGTGACCGGCAACTTGCCGATCCAGAAATCCGAGAGGTGAGCTCGGTGCGCTGGCTTCCACCAATGCTGGTAATCCGCATCAATTCCCGGAAGATCCTCGTCCGTCCCGAGAATGAATTCCCCCTCCGGCACATACACCAACACCGATCCATCCGCCTCGTGGATCTGCTCCCTGGAAGAGAATTCCGCCACAGGCGTCGAAGGGACGACGATCGCCGGCGACTCCTTCCTCACCCCTTCGCTGGCGTCCTCCAGCATCGCCGCTCGCAGTGCGTCGCCAAATTCCTCAACCGAGCTCCAACGATCCTCAATCTTGCGCGCTACCGAGCGCAGCAGCGCCTGTCGGCAAGCCTCCCCGACCTCGAGCTGCGCGACAAAGCCCGGCAGCTCCCACAACACATCCGACGGTAAATCCGCTCCATGGAGTGCAAAGATCGCCGTCATGCCCAAGCCATAAACATCCGCCGCCTCGGACGCTTGACGAGCGTCTACCATCGCCTCGGGCGACGCATATAAAAACGTTCCCAGCATCGCCGTCCGCGTGCCGCCGGTCGTATCCGCCGCGCGCACCAGATCAAAATCCGTCAGCTTCGGTGAGCCGTCCATCGTCAAGAGCACATTGTGTGGCTTGACGTCTCGGTGAATCACCCCGCGGCTGTGCGCCAAGCCAAGCGCCTCCCCCACCTCCAGCACGATCTGAAGACGCTCATGCAGCGTCAGCCGACCTGCAAGCACCGCATGACGGAAATCGCCGCCGCTCAGGTACTCCATGACAAAAAACGGATATTCCCCGTCTTCACACTGTTCCTCGAAGACCGGCACCACATGCGGATGTTGGAGCCGCGCCATCTGCCGCGCCCCGCGAAAGAAACGCTCCCGACGACTCTGGTCCGAAGTATGCTGACCATGCAGCACTTTGAGCGCCACCTCACACTTCTGGTGACGATCGAAGGCTTTCCAAACTTGCGCAAAGCCACCTTGGCCAATCTCCTCCAACAGACGGAATCGATCCTCCAGCAACGAATCACCGGCTTTGAGCTTCGCGCCTTGCCGAAGCCGGCGGCGAAGATCGAGAATCTCTTCGATCACGTCGGTGACGTCGACCCCTTGATCCTCAAGCCTGGACTTGCGCTCGCGGGCCTGCTCCAGCGCCTCGGACAGCTCACGGGTCGCCTCGTCCGCATAAACCGGCTGAGGTGGAACCTGAGCCTTCTCCCGGTCTTGCTGCAGCTCTGCGATCACTCGCCGGAGCCCACGGACGACGTCGACGAAACCCTGATCGCGATTGCGCCACGTGGTGATCGGCTTGCTGTCTTTCGGCAAAGCCTGCAGCTGGGCAAAATCCGCGCTCTGCCAATCCGTCGGGCGCAGAATCACCGGCACCACCCGAGCCTCCCCGGCCGCATGCCGCTCCAGGGCACGCTTCATCTCCCGCTTGAAACAATAGTCGGAGGCGAGGAAGCTCGGGCTGATCAAGAGCAAGATCAGATCCGCGGCTTCCAGATGCCGATCGATCTCCTCCTCCGACACCTGCCCGGCGTCGATGCGCCGGTCATGCCAGGTCCTGACCGACTGCCGCTTGAGCAGCGCCAGATGCGTCTCGAGCTTGTCTCGCAAGGCTTCATCCACCTGGGAGTAGGAGAAGAAGACATCGATCACAGCGTCTGAATCGGAGCGCATCGGTCCCTCAGAGAATTGCTTGAGGGTCGTGATCGTAACTGATCCGGGTGGATTGACCCGAACCCTGAGGGGTTCGGGACAAGACGGGCGCGGATCCTGGTCGACAAAGCGTCATGGTAAAATGACATCATGAAGGGTCGCGGCCCGATTCGAGCGAGACACCTCAGGCGGCGATCGCTCCTGGTGTCTTTTTTGTTGATCGTATTCTGGAGTCTGCCGGGAAGAGCTCAGGACGACCCGCCCGTGGCTCAACGCTCCGCCGAGACTTTGGCAGCTGAGCTACTCGATGCGCTCCGCCAAGGCAACTTGGAGGAGCTAGAAAAGTTGCTGGCGGCGGGTGCGGACGCCAACACCCGTTACGGCGGTTATCGCAACACCGCGTTGATGATGGTGAATCCTGAAGGAGACGGCAATCAGGTCGCGATCATCCGGAGCCTGGTCCGCGGCGGCGCAGACGTCCGCGCACGCAATGCCGTCGGGGAAACGGCACTCCACCTTCTCGCGGGGCGCAATTCTCCCAAAGCCGAGATTCTTTCGGTGCTGCTGGAGTCGGGCGCGGACCTTGAAGCGCGCGACGAAAAAGGCTGGACTCCACTCCTGTCCGCCTTGGACCTGGGTTCCCCCATCGCCGTCGAAACTCTGCTCGCAGCAGGAGCCGACGTCAACACTTCGACCCCCGGCGGCCGCACCGCCTGGAGCGTCCTCGAGCACGCGGCCGCGACCTACGATCCGGTCAGAGACAATCGATCGGAGCTCGAGAAGTTGTTGCGCCACGCCGGGGCTCGACGGAGGCTGCCCGAGGCAGAACACCGACGTCAATTGATCCACCGAGTCGAGCAAGCCGATCTCGAAGGAGTTCGCCGACTGTTGGCGGCGGGAGCTGACTCCAACGCCAAAGCCGGAGATGAGAGCCCGGTGCTTTATCTCGCCGTTCGCGACGGCCACCACGAGATCGCCGAAGCCCTGCTGCAAGCCGGCGCCGACCCGGATGCTCTCGACTTGGGCAACCAGAAGACGGCGCTGGTGATGGCGGTGCTGCGCAACGACCTGCGATTCCTGTGGACTCTCTTTGTTCACGGCGCGAGCCCAGAAGTCATCGGTCGGCACGAACGCCCGGTCGCGCTGCCGCTTTATGGAATTCGAAACCGAGAGATCTTCCCGCTGCTCCTGCAGCATCGGGTGGCCCCGTCGAAGATTCGACTCGGAAAACTGCTCTTCGCCAGCCGCGAGGGTGATCTCGAGCTCTTGCGGGAGCTATTGGCCGAGGACAAGAACTTCGACGTCAGCGAGATTTGGGCCATCCCTCTCTTGCTCGAAGCCGCTGGAGCCGGCGAGCTCGAAATCGTCGAAGAGCTTCTAAGCCGCGGTGCAGATCCCGATACCGTCACCACGGACGCCTCGACACCCTTGATGTGGGCGGCGTCGAGAGGCCACCTGCCGGTCGTCCGGGCCCTGATCAAAGCCGGAGCCGATCTGAACGCTCGCCAAATTGGCGGCTGGACCGCCCTGACGGAAGCCATCCGGAACGATCAACTCGACGTTGTTCAGACGTTGCTGGCCGCTGGCGCGGCCACCCACCTGCCGGACTCAGCAAGGATACCTCTCCACCTGGCGGCCAGCCGTGGCCAGGCGGACATCGTCCAGGAGTTGCTGCTCGCCGGAGCGCCGCTGGATCTTCGAGGCGAAGATCAGCAAACCGCGTTGATGTGGGCCCTCGAATCGGAGCATCAACACATCGTCGAGCTGCTGCTGGCAGCGGGTGCCAAAGCCGACGGTACGGGTTTGGCGAGGCCGGATCCCTCGTCAGAGCGCCCCTGAGCTCCACGCACAATCGCCTCTGACGGTTGCCGTGGAGTGAACAACGCTCGACGGAGTCTTCAACGACTAGGCACCAACCTCAGAGCGGACCAAAGAGCCGCCGGGTGGCCCGCAGGCCACCCGGCGACTTGATCAGCCAGTAGAAGTCTCGTCACCAGCCGACGATTCACCCGTGGATTCCTCGCCCGAAGGCTCAGACTCCCCTTCTCCCTCCGCCGGCTCCTTCTCTTCCGCCGACGACGCTCCACCGGAGCGCCGGACCTTGGGGCGCACCCGATCCGCAGCATCGTGGAGACCCGCGATATGGAAGAAACCTTCGACCGCACGACCGACATAGCGGAACGTTCGATCGTTGGCCTCGATCGCATCGTTCTTGGCCAGCCGAGTGCCTTCCGCATCTTTGCTCGCCTCGGCAAAGTCGGCGAGCGTCGCGTCGAGCTGGTCGGCCTCTGAGGTCAGGCGGAGAGCGACCTGAGAATGATCGACGGCAAAGCCCTCGATCCCCGAAAGCGCGACCTTGGGGCTTTCCAAGAAATCGATGGTTTCCCGGACCTGTTTGACCAGACCCGCTGGATCGCGCAAGGTCGGGCCCGTGACGCCGACGATAGTGAAACCACGGGCACCCCCGTGAATGTTCTCCAGTGAATGTCGGACACGAATAAAGTGCTCGAAGAGCTGATCCGCCTGAGTATCGCGCCGATTGCCGAGCTCGACCAACCGAGCCAGCTGCCCCTCATGGCGGGTGTTGACGCCCAGCATCTCCTGATGCGTCGCCGTCAGCTCACCCTCGAGGTCGACGAGCACCCGCTGGTAATCAACGGCCGGCGGGCCCTCCGGCGACGCCGGGGCGTACCGATCGTTAAGAATCTCAGCGACCGTATCCCCCGACGCCCGGATCGCCGCGGCGATGGCTTGATATGTCCGCATGCGGGCGGCGATCGTGCGATCTTCGGTCTTCTTCGGTGTGTTCATAGCTCTAACTCCTTTCGAAACGTCTTCGAGGAGCGTCAGATGCCGCCCACACGGCGGCGTTGACGTCTCCCTCTATCGCTCTATGCACCCGTCAGCTCGATTTCGGTCATGAGATCGAGAAAAAATTGCTGTTCGGGCGGTGTAAGCTAAGATGAATGAGTTTCGAGAGCCCCCAAGTCCACGGAATCCATCCCGGCAAAGACGTCGAGCAGGCGATCCGTGACCTGAGCCCGGGGGACTTCAAGAAGCTGCGGGCGGCGTCCTACGCACTGATGCGTGGGCTGGGACTGGAAACCGCCGGCAGAGATCATGAGGATCTCTATGCTGAAGCGCTCGCCCGCACCTTCGCCGGTTCTCGCCGCTGGCGCCGACGGATAGATTTCGTGCACCATCTGGTCCAAACCATGCGCAGCATCGCCTGGACTTGGCGCGAGGCCGAAGATCGCCGCCTTCAAGCCGGGCTGGTGCCATTGCCGCCGGGCCTCACCCATGACGGCGAGGACGAGTCGATACCGATCGAGCCCACTTCTCGGGAGCCCGACGTCGAGCGGGCGTTTTACACCTCCGCCGAGCTCAACCGCTTCCTGCGCAAGTTCTGGCACGATCGGGATGCCATGACCGTCATCGACGGCTGGAGGGCCGGCAAGAGCATGAAGGAGATGGCGCAAGGCTCCGCAGCCTCTGCTCAAGATTTGCAATGGGCGGCACGCCGCATCCGACGCTTTGCTCAAAAGACTGCCCAGGTCGCCAGCCCACCCGCGAGCCGGCGCCAGCGGAACCTCAAACATCCAGGTTCAGGCTCACCAAGCTCGGTACGGGAGGCAGACGATGGCCAATAAGCGCGACGAACGGGCGCAGCTCGAAGGTCTTCTCGACGGCATCGTCGAGTCGATTCTCGAGGCTCCGGAGGAAGAGATCGATGACGATCTGCATTCCCTCGGCGAGGATCCCGAGAAAGCCGCCATGCGGGCCCGTCAAATCGCGCTGGATGCCGCCCAGCAACACCGACGCCGTCGGCGTCAACACGCCCGCCAACAGCTCGACGCGGAGCGGCAGGCCTTGGAGCGCCGGGATTATGGTCTCCCATCCACCCCTGAAGCACGTCTCGGCCTCTTGGTCGCCGCGGTCCGCGGCAAGCCATGGTTGGCGGACATGCTGACCGTCGAGCACCGCGGTTTGCGCAGCCTGCCGGACGAGGACGTCGTCAGCTATCTGCGCCAGCTCGCCGAGCTTGGCGTCCTCGACGAGCTGTGAGGCAGGGTTCCGCCAACGAGCGGCGATGGCTCGACCCAGCCGCCCTCCTGCGGCATCTGGGCATCACTCGACCTGAGGAGATCGACGTCGAGGCGATCGCCCGCTACTGCAATGCCCGCGTCTCCTATCAACCGCTGCGCGGCTGTGAGGGCCGTCTGGTCGGCCATCGCGGCCGGGCGGTGATCGTCGTCAATTCCGATTCCCATCCTTACCGTCAGCGTTTTACCATCGCCCACGAGCTCGGTCATTGGATGTTCGATCGCGTCGACGTCGCCCACACCTTCACGGAGCGCCTTTGGGGCAAGGCGAGACGGCCGAAGCCACCTTCCGAGCCTGCGCCGTACGATCCCTGGTACGAAGATCTTCCCGAGCAGCGGGCGAATCGCTGGGCCGCTGAGCTGTTGATGCCCGAGCATCTCTTCGCTGCCGACGCTGCCGGTCGCGAGATCAGCTTCATCACCGCGCGCGATCTGGCCCGGCGTTATAACACCAGCCTCACCGCCACAGCCTTGCGCCTGATCGACCTCGGATCGACTCCGAGCATGTTGGTCTGCAGCCGCGCGGCCAAGCGGTTCAAGTGGTTCATGCACGGCGCGGGCGTGCCGCAACAGTTATGGCCGCTCCCCGAGCCCGACTACGGTTCAGTCGCCCGGGATCTGATCGAGGCCCTCGACTGCCCCGATCATCCGATCGACGTGCCGGCGAATACTTGGTTCGAGCGCAATGACGCCTGGTGGTTTCGCGTGCGTGAGCACTCAATCAAGATCGCCTACGGCGAGTACTTGAGCCTGCTCAGCTGGCCTGACGATACCCAGCTGCGGGCCATGTATACCCTGGTGGGAACCTGGCTGCCCTGGAAGCCGGGCAAGAATGCTCGCAGTCGACTGGTGAAATGCCTATGCGAGAAATGGGGCTACCGTCGACGGCGCGGGAAGCCGGGCGAGACGGCCCTCGAGACGGCGACGCCATCGGCGCAGCGATTGGTGGTGCCGCCGATCGATCAGCTCAGCGCGGCGAGGGACCTTCGTCGCGTCGTCGATGACGTGGCAGCGCACCATGGCGTGCAACGCGGGGAGGTCTTGTGGTCGATGTTGAAACGTCCGAAGTGGGCGGATCGGCCTTGGTGATGATCTTGGCGGCCTGAGGCAACTTATTCCAACCCGCGTTGCTGCGATACACTCGCACCCATGTCGGACGAAATCGGAGATACCCTCCAACATCCAGGCTTGTTCTTGCAGGAGCGTTACCTGCGCCCCTTGGCAATCCTGCCTGCCGAGCTTGCCCAGGCCTTGGGGATGGAGCCCCATCGAGTCGACGATCTGATCGAAGGTCGGAGTTCCATCACACCGGATGTTGCAGCACGACTCGCCCTCTACTTCGATGTACCGTCACGCTGGTGGCTCGAACTGCAAGCCAAATACGATGCTGAGCACTTCGCCCGCCCCGAAGACGTACGTGGCGAAGTCACCCCTTATCCAGGGCTCGCTGACGTCTTGGTCACACCGCATGGCGTACAACACCTGACCGCTCCGAAGGAACCCCCGCCTAAAACCATGGTCGCGACGTATTCGGAAGACTTTCTGCGCCGGCTTCGTGAACAGGCGAATCGAGCGGAAGATGTTTGCCGCACATCCACACAGATGACCTTTGCGGACGGCACCTTGGCATTGATCGGGAAATAGCGGAAGGCAGACCCGAATCGAACCTCGATTCGGATCCATTGCAGGCTCTCGGACCTCGATCGACGGTCGATTCGGTTTCGATGACGGTGCCGACAAGCCAATCGACTCTATTTTCATGCCACTACGGCATATAATCGTTTCAAATAGGGTCGATTGAGGTCCCGAACATGTGCAATGACCTCAATAGACCCTCGATCGGCATCCTAAAAAGTTCCAGGACGTCAATCGAGGGTCTATTGACATCCGAATCGCTAATGTTCTGGACGGGTGGCCAACTTTAAAGCTACAACAGCATATTTCTTCACTACTATAGCTCCAAGCTCTTGATCGGTCACGACGGCAAGCGCTCCCTCAGCAGCTCCCGCACCGGCTGAAATCCGTCATCGAGATGCTCCCCGAGATCACGGGGCATCAGGATGTCGTTGACGAAGACCAGAATCTCGTCGACATGGTCAGCAAATTCGCGGACCAGGTGGACCTCGCGCAGCGACTCGGGACTGGCCCGTAGGTCCGGATCGCGGAAGAGCGCATCGAATTCCCGATGTTCTTGGGACCAGAATTTCAAATAGGGCGCCCGCTGTCGTAGGTTGCCGATCTGAACCCCCGGGAGAATGACCGGCACGATGCGTTCGATCAGCTCTCGCCGGTCGCCGCCACAGCGCTGATAGATCCGGTAGAGCTCGTACATGCAGTTGGCGGAACGCAGATATCGGTCGCTGATCACACAGACGACGTGGGCTCCCTTTCCCAGGCGATCCATGAAGTCTCGAATCGAATCGCCGGGCACCAGCTCCTCGCGATCTCGGATCACCTGAAAGCCGTCCTCGATCAAGGATTGGTAGAGCCGGTGGACCGCCGCTTCGCGTTCTTTGCCCTCCGGGGTGTCATCCCCCCAGGCGTAGGAGAGGAAGATTTGCTGGGCCGGTTCGGAGATCCCGATCGGACCGGCATCGATCTCGGGACGTCGTTCGTCCATGGCCTCCTCCACTCGCGAATCTTGCAAGAAGCGAAACGGCTGAGCCGCCACCCATCGACCGTCCACGGTGAGGACGCGCCCCTCCGCGGAATGTTCGAAGGCGGTCAAGGCGACGGTCTCGCCGTCGCGGGTCAGAGAGACCTCCGGTTTCTCGGCGAAGCTTTGCTGCCGGACCTGTCGATAGGCCTCGCGCAGCAGGCGGGCCGGGTCCTGCCCCTGGGCCTCGAGCACCACGGCACCCGAGCCCTGCCCTTCCCGTCGGCCAGGTCGCTCCTCCCGGACCAGCAGCTGAGATCGGGTGTTTCGGTCGTAGAGATAGAGGCCGTACTTCCAGTAGACCGCCGCTTCGCGGGCGTCCGAGCCGAGTCGACTCAGCAGGTTGCGCAGGATCGCCTGGTGCAGGAAGCGATAGTCGACGCGTAGGGTGAGGATCTCCGCGTCTTCCCGCCAAAAGGCCAAACGATGGCTGTCGCGGTCGAAAGGTGGCAGCAGGTCCGGAGCCAGGTAGAGAGGCTCGTCTTCCTCTCCCTCTGCCTTCCGATATTGAAAGCAGATGCCGCAGCTCCGCATCATGCTCAGGAAGAGCCGCTG
Organism: Carybdea cf. marsupialis auct. non (Linnaeus, 1758); assembly: GCA_010016065.2. Classification (NCBI taxonomy): domain Eukaryota; kingdom Metazoa; phylum Cnidaria; class Cubozoa; order Carybdeida; family Carybdeidae; genus Carybdea; species Carybdea cf. marsupialis auct. non (Linnaeus, 1758). Next base: position 1,430 of record JAAAKL020000075.1, on the reverse strand, counting down.
CTCCTCCACCCTCCGGTCCTGCCAGACCAGGGCTTCTAAAAAGGGGCGGGAGAAAGCTACGCAATCGCGAATGTGCGGCAGAGTGCTCGACCGATGGAAGACGGTATAGATGGCGTCGAGCGCCCAGCTCTGGTCGAGAATGATGAGGTCTCGAAAGATGTCTGGCTGGTGAAAGACGACACCGGATTGGTGGAAATGATCGAGGACGTGCTGCCAGGAAGGAATGCCGCAGGCCTGCTCGCACATCGCCCGGAAGGTTTCGACCGACAGCGTCTGATGCTCTTTCTTGCCCGCCGGTTGAGCACGATCGCTCTCCCGCATGGCAAAGAGTTGGTCGCGGACTTCGGCCCGCGCCTTGCCGATCTTGAGATCGCCCGTCTTCTCCCGGAGATAGCGGATCGCTTCTCGCAAGTGGGCCTTGAGGGAGTCCTGCCCATGATTATTGGCGGCGGCAAAGGCACAGGTGCGAGCGAAGGTAAAGCCTTCGGGTTGCATAGGTGGCGGCTCTTCTTGCGCGAAAGCCTCGCATTGGCTTTGGACCAGGATCACTGGGCTGTCTTGGCCTGCCAGGGAGCGAATGTAGTCCAGCCAATACGCCAGGGGCTGATTCCGCATCGGGATGCCGTGGTCTTCGTACTCCTCGGTGTTCTCGAAGTCCGGATGCCACAGCAGCAGGAAGACGGCTCGGGTGCGGAGGAAGAGGGCGTGGGTGCCGTGGTAGATATCCTGGCCACCGAAGTCCCACCAATTGATCCAACAGGTCTTCGTCTCGTCTCCCGACTTCAGCGTCAGCTCTTCTCGCCAAAGCTCGATGCCGTGGGTCGATGCGAGGTCAAAATCAGCCTCTTCACCTCGCAGCCGCCGACATAGTTGGGTCTTGCCGACCCTTCCATTGCCCAAGAGAACGACCTTCACCTCGGTTTCATCCGCAGCCTCCCCCTCGACTTCAGCGAGGTAGCTGCGGAGGCGCGGAAGGCAGTTGTCAAATGGGTTGCGGGACAGCACTTCGCTGGGGACGCTCTCCACCTCGGCACAAATCAGGTTCAAGAGTCGCGGATTGCGGGCCAGGATCTGGCGCAGTAGATCGAGAGGAGCTCCCTGCACACCCCACATCTTCAAATCCCGCAGCCTACGGAAACCGAGGATCGGCTCGAGGTCCTGAACCTGCGTCGAGCTCACGTAGAGGGTCGTCAGGCTCGAGAGCGAAGACAGAGGACCTAGGTCCTGAACCTGCGTCGAGCGAACGTCGAGGCTCGTCAGGCTCGAGAGCGAAGACAGAGGACCCAGGTCCTGAACCTGCGTATAGCTCACGTCGAGGCTCGTCAGGCTCGAGAGCGAAGACAGAGGACCAAGGTCCTCAACCTGCGTATAGCTCACGTAGAGGCTCGTCAGGCTCGAGAGCGAAGACAGAGGACCAAGGTCCTCAACCT